>WION01000040.1:0-297800 GCA_015039365.1 Amanita rubescens
CCATAACATGTCAATTCAGAACCCTTTCCCTGCCTGCCCGGGATTTTCTGTTTCTCCGCAACGACTCGGCTACAACTCTGTTTCTCAATCGTGCCGACCTCGCTACAAAATTGGGCAAAATCTAGGACCCGAAGCTGCACAAAATGACACAAAGAAAGCCGTCACCGGACGATGATTTTGCCTCTTCTCCGGCTAGCTGAATTAGCGGCTGTAGTAATGACCTCTGCCTCATCTTTCTACCGTATGCTTGCAAGTATTAACTCTCAATACAATTTACGGGTCCAGATCCAACCAAACTATCCGATGGCTAGGGGAAATCTTGCCATATACTCGCAACGTTTTACACCTGCGGAATACCGACGGGCCGAGGGGCCGGGACGGCAGTACCGCAAAGGCGAAATAAAAGCCAACGATTGCGGATCCCTCTCTACTGAACCTTCGTCTCTCACTAATGTCTTTCGGAAGGACTCTTCGTCTCTCTACCGGTGCCTCCATCCCCCAAATTGGTCTGGGCACATGGCTTTCCAAGCCAAAGGAAGTCGAATTTGCTGTACGTCCGGTTGTGCACTTGTCGATGTACCTACAACCTTAATTTTCATCAATAGGTCGAAGCTGCCGTAAGAAACGGTTACAGGCATCTTGACCTCGCCAAGGTGTACGAAAACCAACACGAAGTCGGCGCCGCGCTTAAAAAAGTCATTCCATCAGTGGTTAAACGCGAGGAGCTCTTTATTACCTCCAAACTCTGGAACTCGGCCCACAAACCCCAGTTTGTAGAAGCGGCTCTCGATGATACCCTGAAAGAACTTGGTCTCAGTTACTTAGATCTCTATCGTACGTTCATCTGATTGCGATAGATCGCGTCTGGAATACTGATAATCAGTCTGCAGTTATCCACTGGCCCTCTGCTTTCGCTGCGGGTAAAGACCTGTTCCCTAAGGACGCAACCGGCGCCGTCGTACTCGATGACGACGTTTCTCTCGTGGATACATGGAAGGCGATGTTAGCCCTCCCAAAGTCCAAGGTCAGGGCAGTTGGTGTGTCCAACTTTACAATTAAGCAACTCGAGGGTATCATCGCCGCCACTGGTGTCGCTCCGGTATATTTAATCCCTGTATTGATGCGTTTTTTAATACTCACCCTATTATTAGGTCGTTAACCAAATAGAAGCACACCCTCTCCTTCCTCAAGATGACCTCAGACTCTACTGCCAGTCGAAAAATATCCATATCACCGCCTACAGCCCTCTAGGCAACAACCGTAAGTCAAGCCATTTCGGTTTTTTTTATTCTGACGTTAACGTTCACCAGTCGTCGGCAAGCCGAAAGTGGTCGATCACCCCATCGTAGCAGAAGTAGCCAAGAAGCTCGGTGCTACACCCGCTCAAGTTTTAGTCGCGTGGGGTGCCACAAGAGGATACTCTGTCATTCCAAAGAGCATAAACGAGGATCGCATCAAGTCCAATTTTAAGCAAATAGAACTTTCTCAAAACGACTATGACAAAATTTCGAGCATCGTCGTCGGCAACTACACTAGGTGAGCCGTCTTTTTCTTTTGTGGCAGGGCTGCCGAATGACGTGTTCTTACAAAACACCCCCCCCCAGATTCAATATCCCCTACGGGTATAAAACTTCATGGGACGTCAACATTTTCGGCGAACCAATTGAGAAAGCCGCGAAGCACAACGTGAAAATTCAATGAATACGGTAATTAGCGGACTTCCCAGGCTGTCATTGGTGTAGATGCTATGCTATATATATGTGAATGTGCAGTGTGCAATGCAAGTGTAAGCAACGAACGTTGGCCAGATGCTACAAAATAAATATTTTTACTTTGTCCTCAATGAGGAAAGGTGGGTATACAAGATGTTTATGAGATTATCTACAGATACAGATACAACAGCAGCTTGGAAATTAGAACTTGTCGAAGTACCACGGACGGCGCATGAGTCGGAGGGTGCCATAACAGGATAATAAGGAACGTTCAAACTTTAAAAAAAAAGTCGTCAAGTGTCAGGCGGTAATGGATGCCGTCATCGCGTGAGCATTTTTGGGAAAGGTGTCATTAGCTTATGTTTGCGTTGAAGATCTAGTGGAATTGCGATGCTGGTCATTATCTTCGTCCAACAGATCGATAGGTGATGTAAAATTCGTAACCTGTAAGATGTTAGAAATGGGGGATAACAAAAGTAGAACGACGTCATCGCACATATGGATGCGGTTGTGGCGCATGTTCCGGCGTTGGGGCCGCACGTGTGCCTTGTATTGAATCTGTGTAGGCATCAAAGTTCGCGCCGTCAGAATGTCGCCGTCCAAGAGTTCTCGGTCCCGCGCTATATGGTCTATCGGCCCTTGAAGCAATATTCCTTGACGTATTTCTCGACGGTGCCGAACGAGTTTTCATAATCGAATATGAAATGATCGACTGAGGGCGAACGTGGCTGCTCTCGGACCCGGTCTCATACCCGGTTGATACGTAGTGGTTTCCAGACTCAATGCTGTATGAGCACATAGAGCGTGGGCGAGGAAGCTGCCGCGAATGGACGTATTGCATGCTGACGGGATTTTCATACCCCGCCATGTCAAACCCAGTTTTGGATGGTGCTTGGTGAAAATGATGATCATGTTGATGTGGCGGTAGTGCGGACGTTGATGGAGTTCTGACAATATCCAGGGGTGGCTTCTCCTGAACCCTGTACCCCGATTCCTGGGCAATAGATCGGGGGAAGAAGACCTTGGCAAAAGGTCAGGCTGCCAGTGAGATATTAAAAGACGAACGGGCTCACAAAGAGGGTGATAGCAGAGGAGACAAAGCAGCCTATCGCGCCCACCATCAGAAGCAGATCTACAACCATGTGTTAAAGCGGAGGAACAGAGAATTGATCCACGGCTTGCCTAGTGCGAACCTATCTCCTTCTTGGTTAGTGAATCAGACCGTAAGGGGCACTTGTACTTACAAGTTACCCACAATAGGGTAAGGAGCTTCGATGCCGTCGGCGGCAACAATGAGAAAGGGTATGGTGTATATAAATCTAAACACCACACGGATTTGCTAGGAAACACGTTTGTCCTGGCGGAAGTAAAGGAAGCGAACAAACTTACATTCAACTGATAGAATGTGATCAGGCGCACAATGACGGAGGGCTCTGCGCCTTCCTCTTTGACCTGCTGAATAAAAGGCGGGAAACGGGCAAGCACATAGAAGAAGCAAATGGTGGTGCAGGTGCTCGCCATGGAGCCTGTCAACAGTATCCATACCAAGTTCTAGGGGACGTTTCATTAGCGAATGAGAATTAGTAATCTGCGCCAAACACACAGTAGTAGGATCCCGCCGCGTAACCAAGGTTGTGATTGGCATGCCGACTACGGCTATTGCGCTCCCTAAGGCACAATTAGAACCGTTTTCTGACGGAAATGGAGCCAAGTACCGATAGACCACATTCGGAATTCCCAGCTACGGAACCACTGTCGTTGACTAGGTCCTTGGTGAAGCAGGAATAACCAGAACATTAGTTCTGTGATAAACCATCAGATTACACACGCTACGTCCTCCGCGTTTGACCCTCACCCTCCAAATGAGTTACTCTGTTGACGAGGTGAGAAGAATCGGGGACCGATGAGACGATGGCACATACATTTCGAGCGCCCATGCGACGCTGAGGCACAAGTACAGAGGCAGCAGCCACTCTTTGCTTTTTGGGTCCCACTGGGGACAAGGTGTAGGTACCACTGATTTCGAACAGTTTGAATTGGAAGCCGACAGATACAATCAACTTACAATGGCCACCAAGGAATGTATACCCTAAAGAAGCGAATGAGTGAATGGTATCGCGATAGAGGACGGATAGCGATACCTTCTTTGTACTTGATGCAAGTGATGCCGACATTAAACACTACTAAGAGTGGAATGGATCCTAGATACGAATAACTGGAAGGATTATGAGTATGGATAGCTGTGCAGAGAAAGTAACGTACGTCATAAGTCGTTTAAAAGCGCCTGGCTGTCGTCCCGAATTCCATTTTATGCATTGGAACTTATCGTAGGTCCAAAGATGGGACAAGAGAAATATCCAAAACTGGGAGAGAGAAGATTAAAATGCGTAGTTCCGATCAAGTAGGGAAATGTTGAAGCTCACAAAGATGGATAGGATAGACCAGAGAAGAAAGGCAGAAGGAGAGCCGACACACATGAAGAGTCACGGTGGAGGCCAGTTTGATGAAGTAAAGTAGTAGAGAGAAATGATATTGAATACTTAGCATGGCACACACTCACCGCCACTAAAGTTCACACGACGGTGTCATGGGATTCGATCGCGCTTCTCTTTCCTATTAGAATTAACCGCGGTCCTTAACTAAGTACTAAGTATTATATTCTATGTCGCTCGCCGGCCCGCCCCTCTCGTGCCAGACACGCACCGGCGCTTGACACATCCTCACTCATCACCAGATTCCTCTTCATCATCTCCAAAAAATGGATCTTCCTCAATCTCATCCCTCTTTTTATCTTTCCGCTTTTGGTCACCGCTTCTCTCAGGTTCCTGAAGATTACCACCCGAAATTCCCGCAACTTTTGAGTTCATGTTCTCTTCTATTGCCGTAGGCAAATCCCCGGAATTCATTTTTTCCCTGATCCAGGAACGTATCTCTTGCCGACGTACATCCGTCTTGGCTGCCTCAGCATCAACTTGCCGAGCCTCGCCGAGCCTGACTTCAGAGGGGAATAAAGATATATACTTCTCCGTTTTGGGATAATGCTGTTACACACTGTCAACCGTTGTAGATATTATTATTGACATGACTTACCAGTATATAGTTGAGATCAATTCTAAGATCAAACAAGGTAGCTTCAAGTGTACCTGTATCACCGTCGGCGGATGCCAGCCGTTTCTTCGCCTGATTAATCTTCCGAACAACCTTTTGACGCTCTGCGCATCCGTAAGAAACGCATATGTTATGTCGAAATGGACTTTTACCAAAGAATTTAATCTTGTGGTACCTAACGGCAAGAGTGCGTTCCTTTCTTGCCAATTCAGCGTGCTGCAGGTCTGCCTCAAGCGCTTTCAACCTCCGCTCAGTTGCTACTCTGACATCGGCAGCTAATTTATCCTAGCAAGTCTTATTATTTCATTGGCGGACATTGAAAGATCACCAGAACCGACCTTGGCTAGCAGTCTCCTTGTTTGCCGTAGTGAAGCTTTGATTTTCTGTACGCCTGGAAGAGCATTTGAATCTTTTTCCTGCTTTTTCTTATGAAATTGGCGCTTCTTGGCATCACTTGACGATTCCTTTTCCTTGGTCCGAACAGGAGCCATAACGTTGACGATATGGCCGTCGAGAACGGCTCATAATGTTTGTACCCATCGCTGTTGCCAAACAACGAATCCGGCCCGTCGTTAGATGATTTTCGTCAAAGATCGCGGCTAACTTTATCATGAGAAACTTATCTCTGTACGCGCTATCTGTTACCAGACTTCCAAACGCAAAGATATCTGCAACTGCAGTCGATGTAGACGAGAACAATCTATATGCCGCATCCGAGTTCAAGAACCCAGATGGTGACGTCGATGTCGAACTATGGAAGTGTCCTATATCACAAAAGGATGAGATTGATGTAGGTCAACTAACCAAGCTATCCTCCCCCTCAGTTGACATTTGGAATAGAGTCCATCTACCCCCTTCGCGCTATTCACCGCCCCAGTCGCTGCCCATGCCCCAGAAGCAAGACAAATAGTTTCGTTAAGAATACTCCCCGAAACTAGGCACATAGTTGCCATAATGCGTGGTGGAGATATTACGCTCTTGTCTCTCGAGACCGATTCGCCAATGGTATGCTGCTTATTCTGCATTTTGGCGTCTTATTCATTAATTAGGCGGATGTTGAAGGAACGTTCGAAAGTGGGATCCTTGCTGCAGCATGGAGTCCTGATGATCTATTTCTTGCACTTGTAACTGGTGAGTAGTCTTTCTAGAACCATAAATTCCCATTGAGCGTGTCACAGGCGAAGAAAAGTTGATTATAATGACATCAACGCTCGATATTCTATCCGAGGCACCAATAGAAACCGCAGACTTTGGAGAAGGTATGTATCATCTTCACGAATCCAGTTCTGGGCGCTGAGCGCCTTCCAGACGCTCCAATCAACGTTGGATGGGGTTCAAAGCAAACACAGTTCCACGGTTCGCTTGGAAAAGCAGCCGCCCAAGCTCCCGCGCAAATTAAAATAGGTTCAAGTCCTGACGACGATGAGCTCCCACGCATCAGCTGGCGGGGCGATGCACAGTACTTTGTTGTGTCCAAACTGTCGTCCCCCGCTGCGGATGGACAACGACGACGCATCCTCAGAGTGTATAATCAACACGGCGCACTTCAGTCCACATCGGAAGCTGTTGGAGGTCTCGAACATAGTCTGTCTTGGAGACCATCTGGAAATCTCATTGCTGGGACCCAGAGGTTCGGTTTTGAAGGAGGTGGAGCAGGGAAAAAGGAACGCCATGATGTCGTATTCTTTGAGCGCAATGGGCTCAGGCATGGAGAGTTTGGACTAAGAGTCAAGGACCTTGACCTAGGGGGCACATCATCAAAGCGGCCATGGGGTTATCGGGTGCACGAAGTACTTTGGAACTCGGAATCGAACATCCTCTCCCTCTGGATTGAGACAGAAAAGGGCGATTTGGGTACGCACGATGTATTCATCGATATGTGTCATGACTGACCTTGTATCAAGTACAACTCTGGACGATTGGAAATTACCACTGGTGAGCGACGTGGGTTGGTTAACGCCGGATCGGGTTATGAATCACAACCAGGTACCTTAAACAAGAGATTTCCGCGTCAATTCTAGGGTCCAACGATGGAGGGAGCCGATTCACCTCCGTCAATTGGCACCCGGAAAACCCACACCTACTCATCTTGACGACAGAGTGTGCGTGTTGCAAGGTTTTCTGATAATAAGGGGATAGTGACGTTCGGCAGCCTCTATCATGACCAGAAGTTACGCATGGGAGACATTTACTTCACATTCTCAACCACCCGTCGATTCCGGTTCCGTCGCTGTATTCGACGGTTGTAAGTCTTTTTTCTCCCTATGAATTCCAGGGTTCATCTAACAAGTTGATCAGCAAGCATTCTCCTCACCCCACTACGCACACAAAACGTACCACCACCAATGTCCTCACACCAACTCTCCCTTGCCCTGGACCTGTCTGTCATTTCTAGTGCCTGCGTCTCTCGAATCCCAGTGTACGCAAGCTTCTCATCAGAGGCGGACCATCTAGCGATCCTCTGGGAGACCGGATACATTGAATATTGGGATTTGAAAACTCGTCTAGGTCCTGGACCCGGAAAGGTTATGGACCCGGTAAAAATCTGGTCTGGTGTCATCGGTGGAGATGTCCGCAGCTGGAGACAAATTCTTGTTCGATCACTCGAAGAACATTTTGTCATATATGCCATCGGGGCTTCACAAGAAGTCAATATCATTGCTACTGTCAAAGTGGACAAGGACGGCACGGTGGACGTCCAGCAGCGAGAGTTACTTATGATGCAGAGCAGTCGATTGATCTCCGTTCATCCTGCCATCGCTGTACAGGATTCAAAAGGCGAAATTCACGAATGTGTGTTTCCATATTCCTCGTATATATTCAGCAAGGCTCATAAAAGCAGTTGATCCCCAGACTCTAGATAGAATAAATGCTGGCGGCACTTTTCCTGAATTCTGTTTGCTTACGCGCGCAGTTCCCTTGAGCAGCACAATTGCTGACTCCCCGCAATGTCTGTATGTCGGTTTAGGCGCACGTGGAAAGCTTTATGTCACAGGAAGAGGACACGAGCCAAAAGTATTGGCCCCAAACGCAACATCCTTCACAATTGCGTCTGGATTCGTAATTTACACGACGAGTGCTCACGATGCTTGGTTTGTTCCCCTCAATGTCCTGCAATCAGTGCTTTCTGTCACCGAAGACGAAGTCAAGAGTATGGCGAGTACTTGGGAAACAAGGAAGGTTGAACGGGGATCGCGGATTGTGATGGCTGTACCAAGTTCTATGAGCTTGATACTGCAAATGCCTCGCGGAAACTTGGAAACAATCAATCCTCGTCCATTGGTAATGGAGGTAGTCAAGCAAGACCTTGACGCGTACGTGAATTTCACATATGCCATTATTATTTACACTAAGCGCGGAATTTAGAGGAAACTATCGAAAAGCATTTCTTGCATGCCGCAAGCACCGCATAGATCTCACGGTGCTAGTGGAACACGACCCGAAGGCATTTTTCGACCGCGTGTCATCGTTCGTGAAGCAGGTGGACGAAGTGGACTACATCAACCTTTTCTTGACTGTTATCGGGTACGTACCCGACCTCACGTTTTAGATTTATCTTATGCTTTTCACAGTCGAGGATCTCTGCCTAAAGAAACGAATGCGCAAGTCTGCGATGCCGTGCGCACCGAACTTGAAAACATTAGCTTGACAAAATACGTCAACTCCATCCTCACTGCCTTTGTTGTGAAGACACCACCAGACCACGAATCCGGTCTCGCCTTATTGCTAAGATTGCGGGGTAAGATATCGACCTTTCGTGATATTTCGTCCAGTGACAACTAGTAACAGACGAACACCCTAACATCGTTGAAGATGCAGTCAAATACATCATATTCTTAGTAGATGTTGATCTACTATTCAACACGGCCTTTGGGATGTACGATTTTTCGCTCGTACTTATGATTGCTCAGCATTCACAAAAGGTAACACCTCACAACTTGACTGTAAATTATGATTTAAGAGTGCGCATATGTAGGACCCTCGGGAATACCTACCATTCCTTCGAGAATTGCGCGCCCTGGACAAGTTTTATCAACGTTTTCGTATCGACGATCACCTCAAACGCAGAGAAAAGGCTCTCAGGAACCTACATCTGGCTGGTAATTGTTCACGTCTATGCACTGGTTTTGGGGATAAAACTTTCTGATAGGCCCCGAGCACTTCCAAGAAGCCATCAAGTACATTGACGATTATCAACTGTACGAACCCGCTTTATCGATATGGAGAAATACGGATGAGTACAACGTATGTTAGGTTTTTGAGTGGATTTTACGGTGACTGACGCTGCAGTAGACGATTCTGGAGCTGTATGGAGATTGGTTATTCGATAGACGAGAATTTAGATCTGCAGCTGTCGGTAAGATCGTTTATCCTCGTTCCATCTCAATGCATACTGATGCTCGTCAAAAGTATACGTTGAGGCGCAAAAACTACCGAAAGCTATGAAGGCTCATGAACGAGCGCTTGAATGGAGAGAAGTCTTTACGATTGCCTCTATACTTGAGGTACCGGAAGAAGAGATAATTGACGTTGGATATCGAATGGCAGGTATGATATAATGACGACGTGCCCTTTCAACTTGTGACGAATGTACCCGCCCTTTAGATGATCTTGTGTCAAAGAAAAGACACTCCGAAGCTGGGCAAGTGTTACTGGACTACGCAAAGGACGTAAGGCAGGCAGTGATTGCGTTCGTCGAGGGCAACTGCTTTTCCGAAGCCCGTCGCGTCGTGAGTAATTTTGAATAACACATTTGGTCGCACATTCAAGGTGGTATGCTATAGATAGCAATAAATGGCCAACCAGAGCTTATAGAGGATATTGTCTATCCTGCGGCTCTGGGTGGTAGAGCACAGATATCGGAGGACCTTGGAGAAATGCGAGAGCAACTTCGCAAACAGCTCAACCGTATTCGTGAACTCCGGATAAGAAAAGTCGAGGAGCCAGGTATAACTGCTTTGTCCTTATCGTTTGATTATCTTAATGTGTTTCCAGACGCATTCTACGGAACAGATGACCCGACTCTTCACAACGTCGATGTAATGACGGATATATCCATGCCAGCAACAACATTCACAAGATATACTGCAGCGCCTAGTACAGTTTCGAGAACATCCAAGTACGTGGATACAAATGTGCAGGGAGACAGTTTTGTTCACACTACATACAGAAGGAGTTCACGTTCAAAGAGAAAGCTGGAGAGGAAGGTTGGCTCAGGTCGGAAAGGGACGGTGGACGAAGAGGAATATCTTCTCAAGTCCATCACCAAACTGGTTGGTAGATTTAACACTACTCGAGGTAAGTTCCTGAGCAGACCATATCTCATGAGTCTGGTGCTAACATATGATTGATCAGATGAAGCCCGTGATGTCCTGCCGCACCTCTTCCAATTCACATCCGAACATCGAGAAGAAGGTCGAGCGTTGCAAGCAGAGCTGAGTGAGTTTGAGGAAGAGCTCGGAAAGGCACTCGAAGAAGTCTGGACAAAGGCCACGGATGAAGACGTTCCGCCCATCGATAGCTGGGCTGCACGGATGGAGGAGAGGGAGAGAACTAAGGCCGTGAATCCCGTTGACAAAGTACCAAAACCGGAACTCTCTCGGGGAGAAAATTGGCGTATCAGACTGTATGAGTTGGGCGGAGCGTAACGTCGCGTTAGGTACTTTGTTAATCCCGCTGGTTGAATATGATCCGGACCCTTTAAAACACGGACTTTATTAAGAAAGGTACATTACTGGCTGTGCGCTTCATTACTGCTCCGCATTTCTAAAAATTACCGAGTCGGGCATTGCTAGCCATATGTCAGAATATAGTTGCAAGTGAACAAGTAGAGTTGAAGAGCGCCCAAGTCGGGGCTCTTAGCACAATAATCGGCGCATTTCCGGTAGCTCTTTATGACAAAACAAGAGTGTGCAGCCGTTGAGTCGGAATGAAATGAACACCGCCCCAGGGTCAGAGAATATACAAGAGGTTGGTAATTGGGAATGAAATGATGATGATGGTGACGCTTGCCTGAAACCGGTAACAGATTAGTACGCTGCGCTATCTTCCCATCAAATCTGTCACTTTGGTCATATATACGCTCGAGATTTAACTGTATCCGATACTCTGCATGGCAGCAACGGTAGTGCGAGCGCAACAGTCTACTTCGACAATATCCAACTATTCTATCCTCCAGGATTATGCAAATGATCCATACCCTAGCGGTTCACGGGATTTTTGTAACTCTTTCTGGGGAGAGGGGGACGAGGGTGCAAATGTACTTTTCACGCGGATGAAAAGTGCGATGAAGACGAGTGATGAACTGCAGAACTTCTGGACCCAACGGTACGTCGTCACCGCTGACAAGCGCCCAAAAGCGCTAAGTGGAAAATAGTGCGATATTGGAAGAAGAATTTGGAAAGCGTTTAGCCGCTCTAGCGCGGACGCCCATTGGTGTCGATGAAACTGGGTACGTCATATCTGACAAGCCGGAAACTGAGGTCTTATCACTCGTCTGAAGTGAATTGAAGAATTCGCTACAAACACTGGCGATCGAAACACACCGGCAATCCGAATCACACATGCGACTGGCATTAAACATACGACGGGAGTTGGTGGAGCCCGTTGCACGATTTCACGAGAAGCAGATCGAGCGCAAGCGTACTTCGCAGTCGCCGATAGAGAAAAAATTGAAAGCGAAGCAAAGTCAAGCATCATATGTTGCGAAGGCCCGGGAAAAGTATGAGGGGGACTGCGTGCGCATAAAAACATACAAACAACAGGCTGCTCAACTGCAAGGTCAAGATTTGGATAGGCTACAGGTCAAACTAAGGAGGGCGCTGGAGACGGTCAAAGCAAACGAGAAGGACTACGCCAGTTTCGTGAGGGGGCTCTCAGATCAATCAAAAGAATGGGAAACAGATTGGAAAACATTCAGTGACGATTGTCAAGATCTCGAAGAGGAAAGAATGGAATTGATGAAAGACAACGTCTGGAATTACGCTAACATGATATCAACAATTTGTGTTCAAGACGATGAGGTGCGCTAGAGGCAGTGCTATGCCTGCATCAGGCTAACTCTATTTCAGGCATGCGAAAAAATCCGCACTGCATTGGATATGCTTGAACCCGACAGGGAACTATTAGCATTCGTCGATGCGTATGGGACAGGAAGTCGAGTGACTGAGCCACCTATGTTCGTCACGGGTGATCCTCAGAAACAACAGCTGATTGCAGCTCCTACATCATATCGAGTCGTCCGATACGAACGTATTTCGCGTAAGCCGGAAGCCGTCTATCAGAACGCGCCTGTAGGGCAGGCAACGCCACCTGCTCCAAACGCGGAACCCAGATACCAAACACCCCCTGCAGCAACGCCCCAGGCGATACAAAGCAGTTCCAGCACACAGGCCGACGTTCGCGCGAACGGCGTTAATGGCCTTCAACCATCTCGGTCTACGAATGGATACGACACGAGGCAAAACGCGCCTGCACAAACAAGACCTCAGATTGTACAACCGAGTACCTCTTACTCTAGTCAGGTAAATATGCTCAATATACCACCACCTCCGCCTATACCTGAAGAGCCTCGGCGTCCGATGCGTCGCGGGATGTCGCTTCGAAGAGAATCCCAGCCTCTACCTGCTGTACCACATGGGAGCAATCGCGTTATTCGGGAACCACCGGCACCGGTTCAACCTCCTGTTCCAGTAACCGATGCAGGCAATCAAATTTTGTTCTTGGGTGCGTCCAAGTTAATTTCATTTCTAGTCGTCCATTACTGACTTGACCGTTTCTTAGTCAAAGCGCTTTACGATTATAGAGCTACAATTGAAGAAGAGTTTGATTTCCAAACCGGGGACATCATCGCGGTTACAGAAACCCCAGACGATGGCTGGTGGAGCGGAGAACTGTTGGACGAAGCCAGAAGAGAGCCTGGAAGACATATTTTCCCAAGTAACTATGTTTGCCTATTCTGAATTTGGACTTCATGGACTTTTTTTACTCAACAATTCGTCCATTCATTTTACTACAATGAATGACTTTAAAGACAGCCATCGTTTAAACTAAAACGTGGTCTTATATACGGACTAGTGTTGTATTCATTTAATATTGTCTCGATACAAGGCTGGCTTCTACAACATTTACTATGTAGAATCAAAATAGAGGTCACGTATCTTTCCCTGGGAAAATATTCCCCAATTTGAGAAACGAAGTTCGTCGAATTCATTCATAGTATTAGCAAAGCCTCTTCGCACACACACTTGTACCAGTCATGTCTACAGCCCACAGACCAACATGGGACCCTGCGCAGGCAAGGGATGTCAAGGGTGGATCACGCCAGTATTCTGTGCGCGACATGGCTGCCCATACGAAACTCAAGTTTCGGTAAGCATTAAATGTATTTCTGGCCTACTTCCTGAAGTTGTTATGAAGACAGGTAGGGCAGACATCAGCAGATGAAGTCAAGAAACGAGATCTTCGTGCGGAGCTCCTTGTCGCAGAAATGGAAGCCCGAAATAAAAAGCGCAAGGCGGAGGGAAAGCCGCCGCTTACTCTCGAAGGAAAGCCATCGGTCGAGAATCGGGAAGTTAAAGTCATAGAAGACGAGGAGACGAATAAGAGGCGAAAGTTGCTACAAGAGGCGTTGGCGCTGGACAAAGAGGACTCGGAGAGTGAGGGTGAGAACGAGAAGACCAATAGCAAGAGCAGAGAAGAGGAAGAGGAAGAAGAAAGGTTCGTTAGGTGCCAAGTGACACATTCAAATTATTGTTTACTTTGGAACAGTGAAGAAGAATCCGACGACGAGGATGACACAGATGAGTTACTAAAAGAGCTGGAGAGGATTAAACGACAGCGAGCAGAAGAGAAGGCACGGTTGGAACAAGAGCAATCGGCGCAAGACGCTGCAGCACGGGAAATTGATATTGCAACAAAGAATCCATTATTGAATTTGGCCGCCGCTTTGGGTCAATCACCTGCAGGCCTTAATACGACTGCACCCGGAACCTTTGCAGTCAAGCGGCGATGGGATGATGGTATGTAATCCTCCCATATGTTGCTTAGAATTTCGTTTGACTAGATCGTCAGATCTAATATTCAAGAACCAGGCCATGAATACTAGGGATAAGCCTTCAGGTCATTTTGTAAACGATCTACTGCGCACCGAATTTCATAAGTAAGTTCCGAGCTGTCACCTGCAATCATTAGCTCACATCTTTTGCGACAGAAAATTCATGTCAAGATTCATCAAAGTAAGCAGCTTTGCCAACTGTTTTGTGCCTTGTCTTATTTCGTACTAGTGACCTTTGTATACCTATGTATCGTATTCGTGATTGCAATCATATTCATGCACATGTATAAGCTTAGTGCTGCTTTACGACTGGTCCCATATCCAACCCTTAGCTGCCCACTCGGGCATTTCTGTCTCGAATCCCCCCAAACTAGTGGTATACTTAAGCGCATGGAGAAAGATGTAGAGCTTTTCGGGCCTAGGATCGGGGTGCAGCGGCAAGTAGCATTCTGGACAGTACAGATTTCCAGATTCCTTAACGAGTTCCTTCCCTGCTTCAGGCTCGAGTGACACTTTCTCAAGCGCCTCGGACATGTTTAGTTGCCGTCTTTCTTGCTGTGCTTCTTGGTCATTAGGTGATACTAGGGTATCTTTGTCTCCTTCTGGCGAACTAGTTGACAGCCATGAAGCGGCCGTTTCATTATCATGGTTAACTTCGGATTTAATATTGGACGTCACGCCCGTTTTGGTATCATTCTCCGCGTCTGTGGACTCCGGTGGGTGACATACGTGTTTCGGATTTGTAAATTCACCCTTTCCTCCGCGCTTTCTTCGGTTCTGCGGAGGTGGTGGCTTGATATTCAAGCCTTTTGGCGATAACGCTCCTTTGGCGCGAAAAATGACATCCCGCCATCGGCCCCAATCTTCGTCTTCATCCTAGTACGACATTAAATCACACGGTGTAAGATAGAATTCGAGATGCACCTTCTTATTTCTAAGTCTCGTGATGATCCCAACAGCCTCGCTGGACAGCGGAACTGGAGAACCCATGCCGATGTCCTCCCCGGTTTGACGGGGTAATAATTTTTGATGTGGCATATCAGAGGATGTATTGTCTTGCATTCCAGGCGTATTGGAAAGTGACTCAGGATTGCCTTCCAGCTCTGTCATGGACTGCAGATGTGGAGGTGGCTCTGGTGCCGAGCGTGCATCACTAGGAACGACATCAATGCCGCCTGCTCCTAGTTTATCTCCCTGACACATTATAAGATTCGGGGATACAAATTACGGAAGTTGTGCAACATACCCAAATCTTGTTATCCGTATAGACAGGATCGTTGGCGATAGGGTGCCCTAGGAATTGAAGATGTACCCTAAGTTGGTGAGCTAACCAGCTTTAGTCGACGTCATTCTACATGTAAATCCGAAAATTGCGCTTACACCGTCCTGTGAATGGTCGACCTAGGACCGAGCACTCTATTAATAGATTTCGTGGCATAGCACAATACTTACACCGTATCACACTGGTATTCGTGTTAGCGTCATAATGTAGCAAATTAAAAACTGTCTTGGCTGGCTATATATTCATATACGCATTTAGTGAGTAGTGGAGTTATCCCCGGACGAGTTACGCACCTTGCCCTTGGGGTGGACTATATTTAATCCCATTTGACGATCCACGGTCAAGAGTGACTCTTCGCACACTATCTCCGTCCTTTCTTACGTTAGTGCGGCCATTGCTTCGTCCGAGATCAGAACATACTCGGGGAATTTGCCTTTACATCTAGCAATATATTCCTTACGGACAGTTCCGGCCTGAAATTCTGCTGTAAGTATGCGAGCACAGTCGGCGGATAGTGGAATAATCATCAAGCCTGAAGTTAGCCGGTCTAATCTGTTTACGGCTTGAATAATTTATCAAAAATCAGGTCAGACAGCAACTTGGCAGCCGGACGGAACGTACGATATACTTTCTCATATCCCAACTCGCCAACAAGTATCTCGATGAGACTGTTCTTGTGATACCGCCCCGATGCATGGACAGGCTGGAATAGAAAGTCATTTACAACCTGTGTGTGAGTGATGGCAGAACAAACAATGCTGCCTGGTTTATCAATGACGATGAATTCTCTTTCTACATCGTGGTGGAGGATTTTAATACGTTGCGACGTGACTGGAGGCTCATGGCGGTGGACGACGTTTCTGTATGGAATGGCTTGAGGATAAAATTGCAGAAAGAAAGCAGGGCCATACTCTATCCGGTCGCCGTCACGAATTACTGTGTCTGGCTTCGCAATTCTCCCATTGATAGTGGTCACACCAGATTCCAACGCGTACCTCTGTCACTACGTTATCCTGTGGACAGAGTGGCAAGATGTGATAACACACATAGTACTCCATTGATCGATCTCGAAACTCAGTCGAAACAACTTCCAAAATTTCACGACCCAACCATCGCATTTTAGCCATCGTTGTATAAGGATACCAGTACGGAGGCACCTTCCGCAGACCAGGGGTTTCTTTCAGAATAATTGACGGATCGTTGTGCATGGCAGCCCGGATCAGACTTGAAATCACTCGTTTGAACTGCTCCTTCGCCGTTCGCGAGATGCAAGGAATACGCTTCCTCGTTGATGGATGTATTTTCTGCAGCAGATCTGTTATACCAAAGGTCATAAAAATTGGGAATCTGACCAACGTCAGACAGTATTGTTTCGAAGTGATTGGACGCTTGAAAAATGCCAACTTGTCGACTCATCGTAAATTAAGGCGGAGACAGAACTCGATGTCACTTGTCACTTGTCCACTGTCTAACGTCCAACATTCGTCTTACCTCTCGGGGCTTTAGAAATTTAAAGGCTTAGTCCACTGTACTACCTCGGCTGAACACGCCCAAAAATTCATGGAAGAAGAATTCTAGAAGTATTCATGCGATGTCTCGCCGTATTTTACACACTATGTCATCTTGAGTGTCACCGGCGGTATCAACACGAGCTCTACTCGCTGATTGATGTGATGAATTCGGTTTACTGCAGATGATAGAGTATTAATGTCGTTCGCGAGGCTGTGATTTTAATAGTGGAATCCGGATCCGAGAATTAGCTTAAGTGACGCCAGCACATGTGCGCCAGATTGAAGGTTTTTCTATGCCTTTTTTGGTCTCGTCCACAACCACCAAAAGGTCCAAGTAAGTACTGGCTATGGTTTCTATATTGTGGGCGCTGCCGAACGTCTTATGGCCGTTCAGGATCATTCTGCTGTGTATTGCACTAGAGTACAGATACGTTACTGATTGGCCGTTTTTTTTTGTATTTGGGGATTTCCCAGATAGCCGAATGACATAAGGGGCTAGGGTCGTGGGCAAGGTCTATCATTTACTGTTATCATAGTGTTATCACGCTTGGTTCTCGTCTACTTCTTCTAGGCTGTTATGCGAACACGTGAATAACTGTCATAGAGTGTCGCGGAAGACATGTACGGATTCATGCCATTGCGGAGTAGTGCATGATTCGCCAAGGGTTGACCAGGGTTGACTGGTCACATGTAACCCGACCCCTCCCGGCCCTCCACTAATTTTTTTTCCGTGAGGTAACTATATTACGACAGATGGTTGCAGAGTAGTCCCTATCATGATCATGATCGTTGGGCAGCCAACGAAAATGCGCTTAGAATATGCGGGCTGGTATTGACTCTGAGGATACTACATTGTCGTTCCTTCTGAGCACGGCCACCTTTGACAGGCTGTAAGTCAGTTGACACACTGTATACGATATTTACATGAACGTTCAAGATGTGCATGGGGATAAGGGATATATCAAATATAGTTTCAGGAGCAATCGACCCTGTGCTCCTTGTAAGATGAAAATCTGGTTGCCTCCGTTTGATACGAAAGCGGCACGATCTGGAACGATCAGCTTGACCTTGCCCATATTTGCTTAAAGTGAAGACGCTACTCCTTTTCCGCTCTTTTCAACATTTTGCCTTCACACAGTCGAGTTCGGGTCTCTTTTTGGGTCAACGCTTCTATATATAAATGTCTGTCGGCATCATCGGGTTGACGGAATCAAGCTATCCTTACCCTACCTCGAAAGCAAGCCCTGCACACCAGTCATCCATGGGGAATGCATCATCTTCCAACATTCCGTGCTCGTCGAGGAGGCGATCCGTGTTTCATAGCAAACCTACCGGAATCGTATCCCAGCTGCATCTGACGTGCACCAATGTCGACTCGACAATGGAAAGGATCGACTCCCCCACCCATGAAACGACGGCACTCATTGCCTCGAGGAAGTCTCAGGACAAGAGCGAGAGTCCGACCCCCCGTCCCTCTACAACATTTCGTTCCTCTCTAATCATTGCAAACCCTCCTGAGCTTCCTCTTGACGAGGCTACTAAGTCTTACCACGCATTTTTGCATGACTTCCCAGGTACGCTTGCCCCTATCCCCTGGTATATGAGTTAATGTCCAACGTCTAGAGTACAAGCTAACATGGACCCTGGATTCACTGCGTCGAAATGATTTCGCCCGGCTGGACCGCAATGGGGAGACATATGTCGACTATATGGGCGGTGCTTTGTATCCTGAGAGTCTCATCAAAGCCCACACAGATTTTCTCCACCGCAGTATCCTTGGCAATACACATTCAGTCAGCAATAGGCAAGTTTCCCAAGGGCTCCACCCCTGTTGCATCAATCAGCTGACAATTATCTCTCCAGCTCCAAATTGTCCGCCGAATATGCACATGAAGCTCGAGCAGAAGTTCTCAGGTTCTTCAATGCATCAAAGGACTACACTGTCATCTTCACTGCGAATACATCGGCTGCTCTCAAGCTTGTTGGGGAGTCATTCCCATTCGCTGCTGGTAGCTCATACGTGCTTGGCACTGATTCGCACAACAGCGTCAGTTTTTGTTTGCCGACGATTACGATTCGATCCTTACATTATTCTGTAGCTACATGGAATAAGGGAATACGCCCTTGATAAAGGGGCAAGCGTTTGTTACATACCCTCAACGCCATCTGGAGGTTTAAATCTTTCAACTGCAAAGGTACTGCCAAATGATTTTGTGCATTTCTGGGTTTGATCAATCTGTTCAGAATGTGCTCCTGCGCAATAGGCCGCAGTCACCAGTCCTAGTGCCTAGCCTATTTGCACTAACTGGTCAATCGAATATCTCCAATTGCAAAAATCCCTTGTCCATCGCTGCATACGCTACATCCATGGGGTATTATACAATAGTCGATGCAGCGGCCCTCGTTCCAACGTCTTCCTTCTCGCTGGCGGATTACCCCGTTGATGCGGTGGCTGTTTCTTTCTACAAAATGTTTGGTTTTCCAACCGGAGTTGGAGCGCTAGTTGTGAAAAAATCGTTCCTTGCACAGTTGAAACGCCCTTGGTTTGCAGGCGGAACTGTAGATCTCGTGCAAGTGCCAGGTACAATTGTTACCAGAGCACATGAGCCACACGAAAGATTTGAGGTACGTAAACCCTGATCTTCCTTTTCCTTTTCCAAATTAGCTAACTCCACTTCTTAGGACGGCACGATCAACTATCTTAGCCTTCCCGCGATTACGGAAGGGCTTCGTTTCCTCTCCGCCTACCTTCCTTTTTTGCCCCTTCGTCTCTCATGTCTCCTAAATTATCTCATCAACTCATTATCCGACCTCCGACATGACACAACAGGAAACCCTGTCGTACGGATACTCTCGCGGCTCCCGGAAAAGCGCGTCACAGCAATCGGCGAACAGTCTGAAACTGGTTCAACTGTTTCCCTTCTGTTCCTAGATGTGAGTTCCCACACTTTCCCCATATGTATGTTTCTTTACTTAACGCATCCTTGCAGCCCGACGGAGAGATTCTCCCTCTGTCATTTATCGAACACTCCGCTTCGCAACGGTGCATTTCGCTCCGCACGGGCTGTGTCTGTAACCCTGGAGGTGCTGCGGCACTGCTTGATCTCCAGGATGTCATGGCACGGTTCTATGCCGGCGTCACACTCTCCGAAGTTGAAAGAAACGTGGGGAGGGAAATCGGAGTGGTCCGAATAAGCTTAGGGTTGGCCAACAACTTCCAAGATGTTTGGCAAGTCGTGCAATATGCACGAGCAGTTGGCACCCAGAGATCTCGTGAAATCCTGTGGAATCAATGGAGAGCGCTTACGGGAGGCAGTCACGTCTCCCATTAAACTGGCCAGCTTGGGTTTGCGGATTACGACGAGGTTTGTCATGGTCATGATATCAATACCATCCCCCCTATTCTTGTATCACGATTTTTGCACGTTCCACTTCCGTTTATTCCTCTCTGGTCGCATACATGCCCAGTACATAATTCTAATATTTATAGAGGTACGCGTATTTATCTTCATACGTAATGGCCTATCCGCTCCTTTACTAATTTTTCGGTGGACTACATTTTGTCGATATACATTTTTTCGATACTCGTTCTCCAAGCACGCACATAGTGGATATCATGTGTCTCATATTAACGTTATTTACGGAATACAAAGTTAAATGCATACCCTGTTATTCAATTGGAAAACAAGTCCTGGGAGTTCTTTGATATTGTGGACGAAACATGTGGTGATCATAGTTTGAATAGACGATGGTCATGAGATAGGATATGCACAATGACATGTCCCGATTCCACACACGCCCACAACACCCTGAGAGAAGGCAGTGCGCCAGGCGTTCTGCTCGGACGTTGCTGATCTACTGTCTCCCAAAACGTTTAAAAAAAATACACAAAGAAACGACCTAATGGCGAATACCTACGCTTCTCGAATTTTTTACCCCCGCGAATTTCCCAAGCCCCGCATATCATAATCTAATCTTTAATTCAATCAAGGGTGCGAGGACGACGGAGAAACGCCGATACATCATTGGCTGTTCGTCGCGCTGACTGGTTTACGGTTTTGCCCGGAGTCTGTTATATTGCTGTGATGAGACAACTACCTGCAAGTGGATATCCTGAGCGTTGACCGAGGATATCCTACTATACAGATACCGCTATCGTAAGCGGCCACGGTGCTAGCCAATCGTGTTCAAAAGGGGTTGGTAATAGCGTCGGGGAAATGCCGACCTTATCTTGAACCCTTAATCAGAAGGTCTTCGGCGAAACTTGTAAGTAGAAAGAGGTAGAAAGGCGATAATTGATATTTCGGCATAAGCAACGGCATACGATGCACGGTGTGATTTGAATGGAGGCCACAACATTTGTAGGTACGAAATCTGCCTCATGGCATGGGCCCCGATAGGCCCAATGATTGTGGGGTTTGACACTGACAGCCAGGGCACGTGTGAAAGTCGCCGTCACCTTCGTTATCTTGTCGACGCATGGGCGTCACCGTGTTACATAAATTCATTGTCTAGGAGGAGGAGAGCTCAGAGGAATACAAGCTTAGCTCAGAAACTGATCCAGAAGGATGTTATGCAATAGCCAAACGGGTTTGAAACCTGGAGTGAATCTATCGAGTAATCATATCTTTGAAAACAAGACCGTCGTGTACGAGCGTGTACGTCCTCGAGAATAATATGCGTATGGGTCGCCGCGGCCGCGGCTCGTTTTGCGGTAGTACTAGTAGATCATGTTCAAGGGAGTTGTTAAGTAAGGCTTGACATGGCGTAAATGAAAAAAAGCCTCCATGTTTGATCCCTTGGATACAAGGGTAGAAAGGGCCGCCGAAAATCCCATTCCCAGGCGACGGCGATGGCAAATTAGTGGCAAATTTCTCATGAAATGACTGAGCGAATGTCGAGGACATGACGACCATCAGCGGCAAAAGAGAGAAAGTGGCCGAATAAGTTCTTTGTCGGGCTTATGTCGATTAACAGTGAGGGAGGCTCAAGATTATATGTAAATGAATCTATCGCCAAACGGTTGTGTGTTTTTAAACCTTTTCCAAAATTAAATGTTTATTCATTTTGCTTTGGTTTGGGGGGTGAGCCGGGGGCCGTGGGCTTTCACGTGGCATTTCCTTTTGGGGATGCTGAAAGCGGGAATCGCGTTGAGGGAAATGCCTGAAAGCGGTAAGGCCCAAAACGGCTCAGAAGTCGGGCCGGACCCGTGCCAACGGGAGGATAAGCGCAGCGGCACGGGCTTGCTGCCCAGACCTAAAAGGGAGAGGGGGGTGGGTGAAAAGGAGGACGAGAATATGTAAATACTAGCGACAACGAGGTGGAGGAGAGAGAGAAAGGATGAGAAGACGCGTCCAGGCCAGGCGCGTCTTCTCGCGATCGGGGAGATGCCGAAATCGATCAGCGCCCTCCGAACTTATCCTTAGATAATCCTAGCGGGTTATCGTGGAATAAGTTCTTTGTCGGGCTTATGTCGATTAACAGTGAGGGAGGCTCAAGATTATATGTAAATGAATCTATCGCCAAACGGTTGTGTGTTTTTAAACCTTTTCCAAAATTAAATGTTTATTCATTTTGCTTTGGTTTGGGGGGTGAGCCGGGGGCCGTGGGCTTTCACGTGGCATTTCCTTTTGGGGATGCTGAAAGCGGGAATCGCGTTGAGGGAAATGCCTGAAAGCGGTAAGGCCCAAAACGGCTCAGAAGTCGGGCCGGACCCGTGCCAACGGGAGGATAAGCGCAGCGGCACGGGCTTGCTGCCCAAAAAAAGGCTTTAGCTAGAACAAGCTCGGGACGCTGCGCGCCCGAGGTTCCCCCAAACAAAGCTAAAAGCACAGGAAAGGAGTGTGATTGCAAAGAGGGTGAGGTAGTGGTACATGTTATGTGTTCGTTGCTAAGGTAGAAGATATGTTATTTCTAATGCGGAATGATTCTAATTCAGTAGCGACTGCAATAAGCTTATTACGATCGTAAGCTTTAAAGATATGCTGTGGGATGATGTCATCAATTTTACGCCAGTAGAGGAGAAACGCCATGGAAGACCATTCGCCGAGGGAAGCAACCACTTCGGGGGAGACTCCTGACAAGAGGAGTTCAACGGTTCCACCTATTCTGAAGCTGTGGCCGGCGAAGGACGAGAGTGTAGGTGAGGTTAGGAGTTTTTTGCATAGGTTGAGGAAATCTTTTTTGATGGGAAGCGAGAACGAGCCATCAGGTTTGGAAGCGGAGAAGAGTGGGAGATTGTTGGGAACATTAAGGTTTACCTGCATGTGGAGGATTATGTGAGTATGAGGAAGCGTGGGGTAGGGGGGGACGAACGTGTAAGTGGTTGAGCAAAGCAGCTATTGGGCAAAGGTCGTCAGAACGAGCCGTCAGGACAATCCTGCCGCCACGTTCTTTCGCGGATTTGGTCCACGGAATTGGGAAGGAAACTGACTTAAGGACATTGGCGTCGAATTTGTTTTTTAGAGTTATGTTTTTGGTGACATGAAATTTGGGGTCGAAAGCGGAACGGGAAAGGATAGTTAGTTCGCTGAGACGACGGCAACCCCAGAAGGCGCAACAGGCTATGGCCCAAGTGGCCGCGTGTAACGGGTCCGATAAGGTTAGGCGTGAGTGTAATGCACGGAGATGCTCGAGGGTAATGGGGTTACGTTGAGGTCGAGAGAATTTTTTTCCTTCTTTATTAGCAGTTGATCTAGTTAAGTGGACGAGCCGGGAGTCACCATGCCAAGGGGCACCGTTGAAGTCGTGCCAGGCTTTAAGTCCTGACATCCAATTTGTAATACAGGAGCCAGAACACGTTCCGGCATGTTCAGAGATGAAGGCAGCAAGTAGGACATTAGAAGCAGGCATACGGGAAGTCTCTGGAATATTAAACTTGTCACAGAATTCAATGAAGCGAAGGATACCAGCGCCGTAAGAATTTCGGGTACTGGGGGCTAAAGCTTTGAAGATGGTCGATTGGAGGGTATTGATTAATTCGGGTGGGAGGGATTCGGAAAGCTTGTCTTTAAATTTGATGGAGTATGGCGTGTTCCAAGAACGAATGCGGTCAGCAGCGGAAACTTTTGGTCTGAGAGAAGAGGCGGGAATTTCGGGTTTAGGTTTGATTTCTTTTTCGATTTTGGGAGTAGGTAGAGAACAAGAACAAGAACAAGAAAGTGTTTTTCGGGGTGAAGAAGTGCGCGGTGGAATCGAAGGAGGAAGCGGGGCGGGAAAGTGAATGTTGTAGGAAGAATTGTTGGTGCGTTCCTTTATCGAGTTCCCTTCTTCCCTCGGGGAGGCAGAGCTGCCCCCTTCAGGTCGTGGTCGGAACTTAAACATGAAGAAAAAACCTCCGGAGTTCATCCGGCATATCGAATTTGGTTTTGAGTCTAAGTTCGGGAGACCCGAGAATCCCGCGCGAGATTGGGTCGGCCCGATTAGATTCAGATTCGACGTAGACGAGGACTGGCAGTAAATTGTTGGAGGCAAGTATTGCCGCAGAACGGCGAATGGATAGGTTAATTTCGAAGTTGCGACATCTTCCTTTGTCAAAGGCGCCAATAACGCCTTTGTTGTCCGAGTGGATAATGATCCGTTTGTCAGAAAATTTAAGGACGGCGAGGGTGTAAATAAGGAATTCAAGGGCAATGCCTTCGAGCCAGCCTATGTCGCGGCAGGGGCCCTTCCAGGAATCAGCAAGCTTCCAGGCATCCCATTTTCCGTCGAACCAGATACCGATACCCCAAGAGGTAGAGGCATCGACGTAGACATTTGGGTCTGTGGTTACAAGGTTGACAAGGGGGCGGAATCTGCCGAGTTCGGATAGTGTCGTGTTCCACCATCGAAGGTCATTGATGAGAGGCTTTGGGGGGTATCGCCTCTCAAATTCATTTGAGAATGAGGCTATGAAGTTTGATAAAGAGGCCAGACGGTTGCGACCTTCTGGGTAGACGTATGAGATATGGCAAAGGGAGCCATGAATCTTCATGACGTCTTTGACAACACAACGGTTCACCTCGAAGGATGAGATGAATATTCTCACTCTCTCCAGGAATTTTAACCTCTTATCCTCTGGTAAGGAGACGATACGGGAGTCAACATTCCATAGGAATCCTATATATTTAAAGGTGGTGTCAAAGTCCTGGCCTTTTTCGGGGTGCCAGGGTATGTTTAGGTTGGGGATACCCAGGAAGGGGCCCTGAGTAACGGGAAATCTAAAGATGCAAAGGTCATCTTCGTATTTGATGATTGGGAAAATCCCTTCTGCCTCCCAAATATCTATGGCTGCATTGGCGATCATGCCGGCGCTGCTACTAGCGGAGGAGCAACCGAAGGGGCAAGCGTGATCAATGAAGAAGCCAGAAGAGCCTTGGACTACGAACCAAGGCTTATGCTGTGGTAGGATGGGGCAGGTGCGGTGAAATTTGGCAATGTCGAGTGTCATAGCTTCAGCGCCGGGCGGGGCGCTGGCAATCTGGGGTCGTGGTCATGGTAAGTTGAGGTTTTTGACGGGGTAAGGAGCATAAGGGTAAGAAGTAGGGCAGGGTAGGTAGCGCTTTGGTAGGGGTAGGATGGGGTGCGGGATGGGATGGGGTGCGCGTACGCATAGTATGTGGTGGTAGGAAGGGAGTGTGGTAGGGTAGGGGGGATGGTAGGAAGGGAGGGATAAGACTCACGATCTCGGCCATCTCGGCGGCTGAACCGAATCTGGTGGGAAACTTTTCGGTATCGATGAAGGAGTTCGTAGAAGAACGCGTTTTATCTCCTTTTGACAGGTGACGACAGATTCTCAACTTATCAGGTTGGACGTCAACCACAATAGGTGAGCATTGGAAAGGGCCTCTGAGGATGAGGGTGACATCTTCACGAGAGAAGGGACCACTCATCCTTCCAGCTGAAACTTCATCTGCCAGGTATGCGTCGATGTGATCCATGTATTGCAGTGAAGCTTGGTGCATTGGGAAAATTACGTGTTCTGTTATATCTGGGAATTCTCCGAGGGGAAAACCATTCCGGAGATTCCGGACCAAGAAGGGGTAAAAGTCGGACAGCTTGTGTTTGGCAAGAAGAGACTCGAAGGCATCAGCATTATACGGGGTTATGATTTTGTTTAATATTCTGTCGTGCGACGGTAGGCTGTAAGGTAATGGCAGGCGGTGGAAAACCGTGGGCAAGAAGTCAAAATAGGGCTTGTCAGTTCTGCGGAGACGACTTGGAAGGGTCGCGGCGACAAGTCCAAGAGAAGGCATGGTGTGACTTATCGCCACAGAAGGAACAGATGTGGACACGCTTGTCTTGTCCATGGTTATTGCAGGCTGTGGAATTTGAGCCTCTGATATTCCAGCTTCTGCAAACGGAAGATTTTCCTCGGATGGAGATAAGGTTTCCGTCCTCTGCCCTACAGGAGAGGGCTTTGCCGTCGTCAAAAGAGGAGGACTGACAGGTGCTGAAAACATGTCCCTTCTTGGCACATATAACGCACGCGGCGGATGAGGGATCACCGCCGGTGCGGTTCTGAAAGGGCCGGGAAGTAGAGGGTTGGCCGGCAGAGGGTTTGGAACGCGAAAATCTGGATGATTGGGATGAAGATTGTCCTTTATAGTAAGAGCTGTCGTTGGAGTGTTTAATTTGCTTCATCTCAATTTCCCGAATTGCCTTTTCGACTTGCATGTAGGCATAGATTTTTTGGAATTCGAAAGGGTCCGAGGAGTAGTCTTTACGGATTTGTATATCGACAGATTTGATAGCCTCAAAGTTCTCCTCCGAGTCCTCGCGCCCATCGAGGTAGGAAAAATGGTCGAACCAGCGCTGGTGCCAAGATGGGCCGCCTACCTCTTGGCAGAAGCGCATATAATTACCGGCTGCCTGTGTCCACTTCGTATGGGATAGGTCTTTCTCTGAGCCATGTAGTTTTTCAAACTGGAAGGTGTCTAAAATTCTGACCGATTTGCCGGAGCGATCTGTGGACAAGGTCTTCTTGAATGGCAGTGAACCACCTTCTCGGGAGATGATCCTGAGGTTGGCGTTTGTAAACAAGGACAACGGGATGTATGTTTCGGTCGCATATAGGTCAAAGTGGTAAATGCTGAATCCAGGGCTCGGGACTTCTCCGTCTTCAATTTTGGCCTCAGGTCTGCGGGCCGCATGCCGGCGCTTAGCGCGCTGTAAAGCCGTGGCCATATTAGATGAGGAATCATCCTCCGGGGCGTCATTGATGCTCCGGGCTCGCTTGGGAAGGACCTTCTTAAACCAAGAGGAAGCAGTGCCGGGGGACATGGTAGACAGAAAATTGCGTGCCTGCTGCGAGGCGGAAGGGGGCGCGTCATCTTCACCCTCAGAAAGGGTCAGGAGGGACTCATCAGAGGAATATCGACCGCCCTCGATATCCTCATCGGGGTTTTGGTCCCTATATGCGCGTGAAATCGCACGCTGCTCGTTCCGGGCTTTGATTTCACGGTTCCGCTCGAGCTTTTTAGCCCTGGGAAGGTCACGAAGGAGTGCGGTATACTCTGCATCCCTGTGAGTTTTCCTCCTTTGGGAAGGAGATGGTTGGGTTTGTTGGGTTTGCGGCTGAGTTTCGGCCGGGGTAATCATCATTTAGTGAAGATTTGAAAAGGAGGACGAGAATATGTAAATACTAGCGACAACGAGGTGGAGGAGAGAGAGAAAGGATGAGAAGACGCGTCCAGGCCAGGCGCGTCTTCTCGCGATCGGGGAGATGCCGAAATCGATCAGCGCCCTCCGAACTTATCCTTAGATAATCCTAGCGGGTTATCGTGGAACACGTGAACTGCCGCCGCCACTCGCAGCCGCACCGTCATGGAGTTCTTGTCACAGACTTATGTTGCCCTTCGTGGGCCAACAGGCGGCATTCAAATTCCAGCGGACACGATAGCGCGCCTGAGCGACCGTTTATCGCCAGCGACGCTCCTTGCAGACAGACGTGCTTCAGTTCTAGCTCTCAAAGGCCTCGTTCGCGATTGCAAACAAGATGTTGGTGATCGTGCTCTCCCAGGCCTACTGGAAGTATTATCAAACGATGCCGAAGTCGACGCAGACATCGGAAAGGCCGTCCTTGAAACGCTAGATCTTCTCTGCGATGCTGAAAATACCGTACCAGGAAACAAAGAGTTCGGCCTTAAGCACACAAACCAAGTCCTTGCCAACGAAAAGGCGATCAACACGCTGTTCACATTACTCGGGGATTTGACGTTCTATACCCGCTTCGCCTCTCTCCAGCTGCTGTCTACGTTGCTTCGTAACCGAAGGCAGATCGTCCAGGGATATTTCCTCAAAACATCAACAGGTCCTGCGAATGTGATTTCGGTCCTTGAGGATAAACGGGAGATTATACGGGGTGGTAAGTGCGTCCGGTGGTTCATTACCTGGCATCAACCTTATTGGTTGTGTATAGAAGGGATCTCAGTAGTTCAATTGCTTATTTATCAAAATGCGGACATTCAAAAGTTGTTGGCTTTTGAAGGTGCTTTCGAGAAACTCTTCAACATCGTCACGCAGGAGGGCGGAGTAGAAGGCGGCGTGGCTGCTGAAGGTGCACTGTCTTGCGTAGACAGTCTTTTACGATTCAACAGTTCTAATCAAGTGAGTCAGTTAATTCTTCAGTAAGGGTGATTAGCTGACATCCGAATCAGAGCTACTTTAGAGAGACCACGTTCCCGCAATTGCTTTGCTCCTTACTTTTCTTCCCGTGGAAAATATCAGACAAGGATCCTTCCCCTCAAGAGTTTGCTCTGCAGTTTTGGGATGACAAGAAGGCAACAAACATTGCCCTGGTCATAGGCATCATGGGCATCCTAGTTGGGTCCAAGGGCGGCAACGTAAATGAATCCTTTTTATGTGCGCCCTATCTGACACTTTCATAGGCACAGGAGAGTTATACATTCACAAGATGCCTTACTGAAATGGCTCTTGCCTCGAACGCACCCACTAGGCTAAAATCTAAGGTATGTTTTCTGGCTGCTAGTTCTGTAATGATTATTGACTGTGTCAGGCCCTTCGACTACTTCCTCCAAATGCCAACTTTCCCTTATCAGAAATCACCGTTACTCCATATTTACCGGTCCCCGAAACCAATGGTGAAGAGTGGGACCGCTTAGAATCTGCGTCTGGCTTGGATGTCGTTGTGGAGTTGGCACTGCATGGGGAATACAACGGCTTGGATAGCGCCAAGCAAACAAGAGACACCCTAGAGCTCCGAACAGCGGCCGTGACTCTGTTCGAGGTGGGATGCTTGACGAAGCACTCGATAGCAATTGAATAACATTTTTTTATTATAGAGTTTTGTGCGCAAAGAGGAGATTAAGCTAGCTATTTTTCAAGGCATGCTCCCTATAGAAGGTGCGTGCGCCATGCACTATATTATTACGCTGGGCCTTAGTCTGTTTGGCAGGAAGCTCTGAGCCACCGCCTATTACTCCTCTAGTTCATGCCCTTGCTATTGCCCCTCCAACGACGTCCGCGCTGGAACCGGCAGTTGTCCTTACAACACAAATAGCATCAATTTTGTTTAGTCACCTTATCCGATCTTCACCACAAGCCAAGCTACTAGCTCGTACAATTAAACCAGGGCCATTGTCGCCCCTACCCGTTCAAGCAGCCAGCAGTTTCTTTGTACCCGCTGATGGTGCTCCCTCAGCCTTGGCAACTCCTGAACCCGTCGATGATGACGAACCTCCACAAACATTATTACAGATCTTAAGCGAAAACCTTTCTCTCGCTCTACTGTCACGGTCAAGAGAGAACCTCTCAGAAAAGGAATCTAGGGAATGGGACAAATTAATTATCGCCTACATGTGCCTTTTGTCTCAATGGCTATGGGAAGACCCAGGTTCTGTTCGCGATTTCCTGGACGCTGGCGGGATGAGCGTGGTAAGCAAAGCAGCTTGAATTTCCTCCAAATTCTGAGTTTACGCCAGCTAGTCGAACAAATCAATCATGTGTCCGAGGAGGATATAGTTGTACCCGCTCTATGCGTGTTTCTTCTTGGTATATGCTATGAATTTAATCGGCAGCCTGGCGAAATCACTAGGTCTGTCGCGCTTTGATGTACCGTCTGCGTTTTAACTTAACCCGTTTCCATAGAACGACAATCGCTCCCATTCTGAACCGGTTAGGTGTGGATACGCTCGTTGGCAGAATGATCCGCATACGGGAGGATGACGTATTCAAGTCTGTTGGCCCGGATTCCCCGGCGTATGGACATAGTGGCGCCACGCAGCCCACGGACCGGACCGAAGTTACTGAAACGGCAGAAATATGGTTTGATTGGAGCTTTGTGGACTTTTGGAAGTCGAATTATTGTGCGTCATGTCGATGCTGTGATCGATTCCTCAACTCAGCTTGAATGCATAGATACGATCCAAAGAGGGTTTTCTACAGAACCCGAACAGCTAGCCCCAACGAGTGGTACGTATCCTACCAAGTCGAAGTGAAAGTTGAAAGCTGAACGTTACCCGAACAGGCCAAAACAATGAATCAACCATGCTGATTGCATCATTACGTGAAGTCATCCAAAAGCAAGTGCAAGAAATTGCTGGCCTACAGCAGCAGCTAAAACAGTCTACGGCATCAAAGGGGGACGAGGTAATTGCAATATTTGATATATATCTTTCTTGAGCTCACGAGACATAGCTCGTTACTCTGCAAAATCAGGTTGCGACGCTGTCATCACAGTTGAGGGCAGCAGAAGAGAGACGCAAAGAGGTGGAAAAGGAACAAGATGATCTATTGGTGCTTCTGGATGAAATGTCAGGAAAACGGAAAGCTTACAAGGAGAGATTACGGCAGGTAGGAGAGGAGGTATCCGATGACGAAGATGAGGACGAAGAAGGAGAAGAGTAGCCCCTTTAATATAGCGAGTGGCGTAATGGATGATGCGGTCCATTGAGCCTGCGATGATGTCACTTTCTTGTTACCGGCTTTATCATGGCTCAGCTCCCCGACCGTTCATTTTTGTTAGTATCCACCCATGTCCCCAGAGTGCGAAGCAGGCCAACGCCAAGTTCATATTGTAACCCCCATTCCTCTACCGTATATCGCTCCTAGTACGGCGGTATTACAAAGTATGATGCGCAAGGAGCTCAAAGGTACTGATTATCACTCTTATCACCGCTCACATGCTCAACCCTGCAGACAAGAAAGCTCATTCGCCTGACATTCCTTTACTTGAAGACTTGGTCCCTCTCTTCCCGATGCAGTTGAGAGCGTTCTGATGATTTACTCTGGCAGGACAACGATCCGGTTGGCAGCGTCCAAGTGCCCACGGCTGACGCCCAGCAAGCATCCAAGAATGCCGATCCTGAGCCCCCTCGGATCACTCATCTTGGAAATCCCATTGAGCCTTTGCTCCTTGCATTGCTTTCACCGAACACGGCAGAACAAGACAACACATTCGTCCCCCCGTCGCCGAACTGCAGATGTAAAGCCGATTGCATACAATGGTCTTGCATCCACGAATACACGAAGAACGTGTCGGTGAATGCGTGGGGCTATTAAATAGCTGGCATGTAACAGTACTTATTAGGAACCGTGGCGTTAGTGGCCGGATCAATTCTGCCTGTCGCGGCGTGACCGTGAACTTGAACGTACTTCCTATGCAATATTCTGTTCGAACGCAATCATTGGGCGAAAAATATTTACCTGCATCCTAGGGTCAATACCAACGTACCAGCACATGCTACAGCGCCGAAATTCTGTTCATATTTCTAACATTTCCATATAGTCTTGGCGCAAACCAGCCACCAGGCACCGCCGCCGCATTGATGATCAATATTCAATCCAAAGTACATATAGTTATGAAACTGCTGTGCACGACTGACATATACAGCATCGTTAACATTGTGCAGTCGGGTGCGGGCCTACGAACGTGCGTTAATGCCAAGGCTTCAAAAAGACGTTGCTGTAACATCAAACGTAGACGATATTTTAACTCACATCTAGGGCCTGCGGCCATACTATCTGGCTGCAGGCTGACTTTGCACCGTCCCTTCTCTCCTACCGCTCCGTAAAGTCATGATACTTTACGTTTCCCGGCTTGTTCTTGTTCTTGCAGCACTTCCAGGTGTCGTTGCCCAAACTTCCACCAATGCAAACTGCACAGACAACCTTTTCAAGTGGGTGAGGGCTCTTTTTGTGTCTATCGTTTGTTGCACGGCTCGAAACCGCTTGTAGGTATTCAACTCGAATGGCCAGAGTCCTTGTCGCGTCGCCGAGATTTTAGCTGATCAATGCGATCCGCAGGGTAGGGTGCCTGTCTTATAAGTAAACCATTTTATGAGTTGAAGGGGAATTCATCCAGGATTCGTGATTCTTCCTCTTGACCCTGGCGCGATCTACCCTGGCCCAACGATGGACGAAAACAACCCTTGTCATTGCAATACAGTCCTTTACTCGCTGATGTGTGGCTGTGCTGCCTGTCAGGTTAGGTCCTGGATAACGTACGTTTTTGATTGTTTGACGTGATTTACCTCTGAGAATCGTGAGTTAGGTTGACAGAATACGCGCAGAACTGCACATCTCTTGTCTATGGAACAGTGTAGGCCCAATTGTTGCTACATGACAGTCCCATATAATTTAATTTTTTAGGTATCCAGGCGGGGTACCGTCAGACGCTTCTGTGCCACACTGGGCTTACCTTAATGTGACGGTAAGCGTGATTGGTTATCTCATTTCCAACGAGTATTTAAGCGACGGACGCAGGCCACCAACGACACATTTGATGTCAATGCAGCGTTTATTGCTAGTACGTATGACCAGATTCAAGGCGAAGACGGTATGATGAAAAATGATTTTCCATAGGCGAGCCTCAATCGACGAATTCTGCGGCCGCGACAGCTGGTAGCGTCACGTCGACACCTGTATCTGCACCTACGTCGACACCCGTTCCTGAAAATCTCGTTGTCACCGTTGGAGCTATCATAGGCAGTGTCGGCAGTGTCGTTGGCGTACTAGCGCTATCCATTACAGTAATGCGCTGGATTTTCAGGAGGCTTCAAGAATCTTCCCAGGTTGATGCTAGGGCACTACCCATGGTGCCGCTTCCACCCCTTCCTTCGACGTCTCCACTCATATCTCCTATGACACTGTACTCGAGTGATGTCGAGTTTCTTCTAACACTTGACGTGAGCATTTTCTTTACAGGCTCCAATTGAACTGTGGACACTTAAATAAATCGCTGCAGAATCCTGACGATCCCACTAATTTGCCACCTGAGGAGCCCTCGATTCTGCAGACAAGTTCACGCGTGGATCCACAAGGTGGAGAAATTTCTGAACCAGTGATGAACGCGAACGATATGGGTTCGGCCACCCGCGATGAACTTATACCCCGGCGCACCAGTTCCTGAGGATTTCCGTGAGTAATTTTAGAGTGACTCGACTGCGAGTATGTGGTTAAGGAAGATAGCAACCAGAATTCCAATGACACGGATGAATTGTAGATACTCAGGTACTAGTGGCGCAAAAAAGTGACGTGCTTCCTTTCCTTATATGTTCGAACAACATAAACGCACAGCTTCCACCACGCTCACCTATTCATCGGCCTCCTCTCCTCCCTACACTCCGTAGATCCATGATACTTTATGTCTTTCGGTGGCTTCAAGTCCTTGTAGTGGACCCTGTCAGCTTTGCTCAGGGTATAAATGTAACTACTATACCAAAGTGCACGGATGACAAATACAACTGGGTGAGCATGCGCTTTGCGTCCCTGCTGGCTCAAAATCGACCGGAGTAGACATTCAACTCGATGGGTCAGAGCCCATGTTATGTTATCGAGGATTTAACATTGCAGTGGACTGGTCAACGTAGGACGCTAGTTTCTGATAACCGTTATCTATCTCCAGTCAGTTGAGCTAACGGTGGTTCATCCAGAACTTCCTTTAACCGCTCTATCACCGGGAGAAGCATACGTTGCCCCTCAATACTACGGCCCTAGCCCCATCTCGTGCTATTGCAGTTCGGTCTACTACTCCTTGATCTCGGCGTGTGCTTTTTGTCAGAATGGGTCCTGGATCCCGTACGTTCCGTTTGTGGTGACGGATTGTGAACTTGACCGATTGATCAGATGGGCAAATTACTTGGAACTTTGCAACCAAACATATCTAATGGAGTGAGATCAATTGTCAGTGCAATACAACACTATTAAAGGAAATTTCTAGGTATCCTGGTCCTATTCCTCCAGATACTAGTGTGCCGAGCTGGGCTTATCTGAATCTGATGGTGCGTGTGAATGACGATCTTGTCTGCTTCTAACGAGCAACCGACAAATGAATTTAGGAAACCGGCTATACTTTCGACCCTGCTGTGGCGTCTTACCTGGCCAGTGCGTCTCACGAGAACTGAAGCTCAGGCACTGTAGCTGCATCTATGTCTTCTGAGTCTTTTAACTCGACATCAGAATCAGGATCGTCTTCATCAACACCAACATCAATATCGTCTTTGCACTCTATTCAGGACCGCTACGCGAGCATTTCTGTTTCCATTGTTTGACTCGGGATGCTGATACAAAGATGATAGGATGCTGATGGAATCTCCACCTCGTCTCCTATCCCACCGGCAATGGTCGAACGCTCACCGCAGGACGGACCGCTTTCCGACCCTTGGCGTCCATCCCCGCAACCTTTAGGTGACAGTGGACAGTATTACCGACTCGAAAGGGCTACCATACGGACAAATTCTAGTGCTACATGGTTTTCAAGGGAATGATTTGAGTTGTAGGTATGTGTCATTAAAAGCATCCTTCTTTTAGAGAAGTGGCCATTTCAGGTAGACTGGTTGTGTTTTTTAAATCATCCGTCTTAGGAATATATGGGTATATGGAGAAGTTGTTGTATCAAGCAGTGAAGAAAGCATCGACGGGACTGAGATGGTTTAGGCCTCGGCCCAGAAGACTCCTATTACTGTGTATTAAGCAAAATGAAAAGAAAAAATAATTCCAGGTCTACCAACCAGGAAAGGCATGGACGCAACGCTCGATTTCCAAATATTTCGACGGCTGAATGAAGTTCTATTGCCTGGTACTCAGCCATGGGCCGCCGATCGAGCTTTCAAGCATTCTAAATATGGCTTTCGCATTCGACGTTCGGAGCCGGATCAGCGCCACTATCTTAGGACATAGTCGGCAGCTAATGCCGAGGCGATGCTCCTGTGGTTCACTCATTTCCAGTCTTAGTTTCAAGTTCATCACTTCAGCGCCCACTTTTATACCTCCCTGGAACTGACTCCCAGTGGAGCAGTCGGCACGGCATTCGGTGCACGGCACCGTGGGATGTTGATCACGATTGATGATCAGCGCACAAATAGGACACGCTGCGTGGTTCTCCAACACTCGCTGCCCGGCTGCCGTAACAGCTGCCGTGGCCACGCTGGCACTGTCATGGGCGCACAAGACTAAGCCGAAAATGTTCTTACCGTGTCAAAATGATAAATGAAGCATCGGGTCGTAATAAAACCTTGCTTAACTCCATCCTCCGCAGGTTAAGCGCTTAGGCTTGCGCTCCTCCTCGCCTCCGCTCCGTAAAAGCCAAGATGCATTACGTCTCCAGCTCCTGGCTTGTTCTCGCGATACTGCCAGCTGTCCTTGCTCAAAGCGAAAATGCAAATTGTACGGATTTACCCACGTACGGTTGGGTGAGCGGTTTTGTTGTCAATCGCACATACTAGTAGCTCACCGACCATCCCTCGTAGGTGTACAACACGAAAGGGCAGAGTCCTTGTGCCGTCGTTGAGGACCTAGCTAATACATGCGATGCAAACGGTGCGGCGCCCTTCTGATAGCTATATTGATCGACAAGTTAAACAGATGGTGAATCGTCCAGGCTTCACGCTTCCGCCTATTACTCCCAATGGCTCCTACAATGGCCCCTACAATGGCCCGACGGTGGATCAAAGCAATAAAAAATGCTATTGTACTTCGATCTTTTACTCATTAATCTCAGCATGTGCTGCTTGTCAATTTGGAACCTGGATAACGTATGCTCGATTTCTCTAACTTAACCGGTAGAATTGCTTATCGTGTTTTCAGGTGGCCTGATTACCACCAAAACTGCTCAATCGCGATTTATTTGACAGTGTGAGCTTTATTATCGCCGCATAATCGCCACGTTTAACGAATTCTTTAGGTATCCGGATACAATACCGTCAGACACCGTTGTGCCACGCTGGGCTTTTCTTGATGTCACTGTGAGTACGGATGTATCTGGCCCGTTCCAACAATCGTTCAAGCGATGAACGCAGGCTACTAATAATACTTTCGATCCCGCCGCGGCATCCCGTGCTGGTACGTATGGCTAGAATCAAAGTACAGACAATCAGATTGACAACATTCCCACTTTTCTACGTGGACAGCCGCCACGAGTGCAACTGCAGGATCAAAATCTCACTCGTCCAAACTCAGCGCCGGAGGCATCGCAGGCACAGTCGTCGGATCCGTCCTCGGAGCGCTGCTTATTGCAGCACTTCTGTACGCGCTCTATAGGTGGCGCAAAAAGCGCGGCACTGGTATCAACGCCATTCCCGATGCTGGAAACACGGAATCGATGAACCAACCAACAAGGGCGTCCCCATTGAGTTTGCCCACAGTGTCATCCCCTCCGTTGAGTTCACCCGGGACGTCTCCTCCACCTTTATCAGAACATCAACCTCTAAAATATTATGTGAGCACTTTGACCAGCATCGTTCTACGCGGGATGCTGACACAGATTGCTATAGAATCCTGACGACCCCACAACTCATCCGGACGCCATCTTTGGACAGATAGGTTCATCCCCGGACCAGCCTCAAGGGTATGCTGGTTATGCTGAGCCAACATAAATTCAATTCATTAATTTCATTACGTGAATCGATAACATTTATCTTACAACGGACTACGATAGCTTAAGGTTACTTTGAGTTCATGTCTATTACTATCCGAGTATATGTACCTAGCTCGTCGACCGCGCAACAAGGTTTTATACGAATGTCAAACGTTGATGTTGAAATCTGCCACTATTATTCCAGAGTATTTCAGTTCCTGCATGCGACATATCGTAATATGCTAGGAGTCACACATAGAGATCTTTGGCACACGGGTAAATTTCGACATTAGTATGAATTCGAATTTACTTAGCACAGCGCCGCACGGCGCGCTGGTATTGATAAATTGATCCGAGGGCGCAAATTTCAGGGAAGGAGTGGAGAAACAAGGCTATACAGGGCTATAATTGGACTGGTCTAGCTATATTTGTATACTTTTTCCCTACTATCTTTACACAAAGCGGTGACTCGGCGCGTCCATAGTATAGTTCTAGATCCTCGGCCTACCTCAACATATTATCATAGGCTGCCTGCTGAGTTGGTCTAGATGATTTCAAAGCTGATTATTCACTGCCAATTGTGCCATGTATCTCTCAGCTGCGGAACCGGACCCAGCTCTGCCATTTCAAGACCGGCTTCCTACAACCAGGGTCGGATCAATCATTCAATGCAGCAAATGCATGCATCGTATTATTACGTTCAACGTTTTGAATGCAAGTCACTGCTTTCGGGATTTCATATTGTTCAACGTTCAATTTAACGTCCATTGTTACATGTTACACGATACACTTCTGAGTTCTGTCAGTGTCAGGTACATGTTCTATCAGAGCACTGCATTGGGCCTGGGATCATCATCATCGATGGTCAGAATGCTCACAAAGATGGACTACTAGGGTGCACATGCTCGTAGTAGCCTAAGCTGTCATGACTCATGTACCTAAGCGTGGCTAATACGGTCTTAGGATTACTTCAAATGGGCGCCAATAACAAAAGGTGTTCCATCAAAATGTGAGCGAACTTTCGGCTCGTGTTGACCTCCTTCCACGACCACAGTGCCCCCCCAGCGGTCGGGTCCTTCCTCCCTCCGCTTCGTATATGGCCATAATGTTTTACGTCTTCTTTCTTGCTCTCGCGGCAGTTCCAGCCGCTGTTGCTCAAAGCGCCAATGCAAATTGTACGGATATACCTACTTACAATTGGGTGAGCGCAGTTGTTGTGTCGATCGTACCTAGCTTACTATCGATAACCTTAAGGTTTTTAACTCAAAGTCCCAGAGTCCTTGTCTTGTTGCCGAGGATTTAGCGACCGTGTGTGATCGAAACGGTGCGGTGCCTTTCTGATAGCCATATTGGTTTGCGGGTTGAGCAAACGGTGACCCACTTAGGCTTCACGCTTTATCCTCTTAGTCCTGGCGGGTCTTACGGTGGTCCCAGTGAAGACCAAAACAATAATTGCCATTGCACTTCGGTCTTTTACTCATTAATCTCAGCATGTGCTGCCTGTCAGGATGGGAGCTGGATACCGTGTGTTCGATTTCTTTCGACTTACCTGCGGTAATTGATTATCGTGTTTTTCAGGTGGACACAATACATCCAAAATTGCACAACCCAAGTTTTCTTGACAGTGTGAGTTCTATCATCGTTGTATGACAGCTATGTAATAAATTATATAGGTACCCCGCCAATATACCATCCTACACTAGTGTGCCACACTGGGCTTACCTAAATGTGTCGGTATGTGTCAATGACAATCTTGTCTCCTTCCAAAATCATTCGAATGATGAACGTAGGCCTCCAACAATTCTTTTAACCTTGACGCAGCGTCTAATGCTAGTGCGTACGGCTTGTTAGAACCTAGACATTTATACGATTAACAAAATATCAACATATACAGGTGGACCTGAATCGATCTCCCCTGGGTCTGCCACTGCTGGGGCCGGGACCACAGGATCCACATCCACGTCAAAATCCTCTTCTCACTCTAAAGCTAGCCCCGGAACTATCGCAGGTGCTGTCGTCGGAAGCATCATCGGAGCTTCGATCATCGTCGGGGGAATTCTGTACTGGTTCAATAAGAAGCGCAAGGCCGCCAAACGCAGGGCCGCAAGGATGTCAGAGACAAGCGAAGGACCACTATATGGGACGTCACCTCCTCCGTTCCCTCCGTCCACGACATCTCCCCCTCCACCGACAATATCTACGACATTGCATTCGCCGGATCAGCCTATGGTACTTTACGTGAGCATTTTTTTGACTGCTGGGGTCCAACTTCGGATGCTGACTTGGACTCGTTTGCTATAGGACCCTGATAACCCCGCCACTTACCCGAAAATGGGGATTGCGTACCAAAGCAGCGCCTCACGCCCAGATCTGCGGCAAGAATATCCTGGTTTCGCTGAGCCATCCTAAGCGCTATCTCCATATGCGGATCTGTCACCATTTTTACCACAACGGTTCAGTTTACGGTTATCCAATGTCCATCTTACTTCATCGACGCAGAACAAGACTTACGAACGTTAATGACATCCTGTACTACATTTTTAGAATCTCATTGAGTTCTTTCTATTTGCTTTTCTTTGACCAGGAGTGGTAGAATAGCGAGAGATTGACTCGAGAGATTTTTACTACGACTCGGACTTAGGGCTCAGATTACCATCAGGGTAACTTGGTCCGCGACGCCTAGAGAAACCACGTATATAGTATGTACTTTGTAGACAATACTTATCACTCAATGCAATCTCCTGAATACGAGTAGTTCTGCTTTGGGAATACGATGCTCATCATCGCATCAGCATGATATACACGAATTCAGCATGTTCATAATTAGCATATGCCGTTTAGCGAAATATTTAGCCCGGTCCCTGCTCTAAACTCGTAGCGGTGTAAAACCGAAATTACATAGTGCTTGCCGAACTGCATCAAACTCAATGCATTCCCTCTTATGAAATCATGGTGCACTGCATCTCCTGGCTCGCCCTTGGCAGTTCTAGATCACATTGCTCAGGGTATCAACGAAGCGGACTGTACGGATAGCAAGTTCGACACAGTGGACACTCTTGTTTTGCCCGCCATCTTAACATGAGCCACTGTAGGTATTCAGCTGGAAGGAGCAAGCTTGCGTCGTCTCCAAAGATTTAGCTCTTCCATGCAATTCACAAGGCAGGGCCGGATTCTGACAGCCACGTCGGTTGTACAACGGGACCGATCCAGGGTACAGCATCCTATCGATCGCGCCCAGGTTATCCTACCCTAGCTCAAGAGACGACGAATCGAATTCTTGCTTGTGCACTTCTATCATTTAATCATTGATTCCTGTGTATTTCAAGATGGAAATTAGACCCAATATGCTTGATTTACTTGCCTCCACGAATCGCAAGCTTATAGGGTTTATAAGATGGACGGTATACACGCAATATTATCCCGGAGTCGGAATGCATGTAGTATGAGTGACAGTTTCTATGCTTGATCAACCGAGGAACACAGGTCCACGATACATTTGAGGGTAATGCAGCGTCTAGCGCCGCTGAGTCTGGCTAGAATGAAGGGGCAATGATCCGACTCCGAAGTCAGGTTAGGCGTGGTGGCAGTCCTGAGTGGCATTGTTGAGATGTCGTCAACTTCAACAGGGATGGTAATGTTTTCATTATCTGCTCCTTGTTTCATAGCTTCGCCCTGTGTGTTTAATAGTGTTCCATATCGCCTGTCGGCGGCAGCCTTGCGACTTCGACCCCTCTTATCCGCCAAGAGGTTCGAACTTCGCTCCGGCCCCGCCCGTGGCTTCACACCTGGATTTGCAACAATGTTGCCGATATACCGATTTGGGATAAGCTAAAGAACGTTTATTACGTGCATTGTGTCGATTTGGTGTCATGACATACCAATTCGGGGTTACTTGTTGTCTATTGTCCGAATGTTGACAGGTGATCCAGAAGCGGACGCTTATCTATATGATCCCATTGTGCCCATGATTATAGGGTTGACTTCAACATGGGCCATAGAATAGCCTGTCGGTTCAAAGCTGAGCACTGATGATGGAACTGCAATGAAGGTTACAAATTGAAATTGAAAGCAGTGAGTAAGGTTTTGCACCTGAGAGCGATGCCGTGAACACCGGCAATCAGTCGAATCTGTCAAACACCGGGACCAATCAACGTCCTTCCACTGATTCACCACTCATTATTGTATTCCGACAAAGGCCCTGGGCTTTAGTACTTGTCTAACGATGTCAAGATCACGATGCCCGCTGAACCTCATCGTCAAAGCACGAGAAAGCGGTCATTGCATATGGGACCGAGCCAAAATTGGATAGCCGCAAAGAGGGGCAGTGCCGCGTGAACTCGTGAAGTGAAGCGCGGGGCGCTGATAGGGTGTAGATGGTATATAATTGTACCTTACCATCGGTGATGCCCCATGTCTGCCCTCCATCTGACCATGGTAACACAAGCGTTCTGGCTTGTTCTCTCTGTAGTGTCTATCGTAGGTGCTCGGACTTTGGAGTCTGCCAATTGTACAGACAGGGACTTTAACTGGGTAAGTGTTTCTGGTGATGAGCATGGATATCGGTCGGCTGAACTTGCGCGCCCAGATGTACAATGCACAGGGCCAGAGCCCATGTTATGTTGCTGAACAGCTAGCAGACGTCTGCAACCCAGGGGGTAAGTTTCGTGGTCCACAAGTCGGGCGATCGAATACGATGGCATCTCGGTTTCAGGAGTCACCTTAGTTCCTCTTGACGCGGGAGTCATCTACTATGGCCCAGAGCTCAATCAAACGAGTTATTGTGAATGCAGCTCAATATTTTATTCCTTGGTTAGCGCATGTGCTGCTTGCCAGGATAGAGGGTGGCTCAAGTGTGTATCGTCATAAATCATCGCAGATCAATCGTTGACGAATTTCAGTTGGTCAGATTTTTCGCAAAATTGTAGCAGGCCAACGGTGTCAACGTGGGTTCAGCTATCCATAACAGATATTTTGGACTACCCTTTCTCTAGTTTCATGGGGACCGTACCTTCAAACACAACTATACCGTCATACGCAAGTCTGAACGTAACGGTGCGCGTTAATCATTTTTTGTCATTCAGAGAGGTGATTCGGTCATTACGTGCAGGAATACGGCACATTCAACGTCAGCGCTGCTTACAAAGTTGGTATGTTAAAGAGTGTTTTGGTAGCGATACGTCTTTAACAGAGTTCTCGCTCAGTCACCGGATCAAGTTCTATGCCTTCCCATTCATCCAAAACCGGGCCAATTGTCGGTGCGGTGGTGGCATGTATCGCAGCCTTGGCTATTGCCGGGCTCTTGTTATTCTGGTTCTATAGGCGGCGCAGAAGGACCGTAATTGACCGATTACCCAAAAGAAGCCATTATGTTTCCTTGTCTGACCCTGTAACTTCGACTGGGACGACTTATCCCCAACCCGTGTATCAGCCGGAAAAGCGACGCGTAAGCGATTCCATTTCACGTGTTAGGATGGTTGTTTGACCACTTTCAACAGGATTCTCTGAACGGTACTTATCTTCCGATGCAGCCTTCTGAACTCAATTAATGCCATCCCGTCGTTTACTTTCCCCATGTAATATATCATGATGTCATGACATATGTATGTACATAGTATCGTGAATCCATTATTTTTATTATTATCCTGGAATCCGGGAATCCGATGGCGCCCGGAGCACCGAACTCGCCGGCAGGGTCAGTGTTCGATTTGATCATTGATGATCAGTAATCAGGTGATCACCGCTCAATCTACTGAATCTACTACTGAAAGGCATAATTCAAAGCGCAAATGCTTCTGCATTAGGCTGGTGAGACGAAGTAAGATAGGGAAATGAAGTACGACCGTAGGTGCCAACGGCAGGCACCCCTTGATGTCTATGGGCGCCTGACGACTAGGGCAAAATCGGTGCAGGCGCCGTGCTGTGCGAACTGGCCGTTTTCCCCATCAAACTCAAATGAAACGCTGGCTTGGGTATCTTCCCCCTCATAACGTGCACGCACACAGGTCCTTCGGGAGGACAGGTCCACGCTCGTTACACTATCTCCCTCCCTCCACTGCGTAGCAATGATACTTTATGCCTCTTGGCTCGTTCTAGCGGCGTCCTCAGCCGTCGTTGCTCAGGCCCAGTCTGCGAACTGTACAGACAACGGTTTCAACTGGGTGAGCGCTCCTTTCATACATGTCGTCCTCTTCTGCCTCGCCTCTGACCGCTCGTAGATGTTTAACTCAAAGGGCCAAAGTCCTTGTAACGTCGCTGAACTTTTAGCTGGTCAATGTGATCCTCAAGGCAAGCGCTTAATTTGATAACTGCATCGATCCGTCAATTAAATCGATTGCGATTTATCCAGGGTTCAACATTCCACCCCTTCCCGCCTCAGACGTATACTTTGGTCCGTCGAACGCACAAGCCAACAATTGCCAATGCACTTCAATCTTTTATTCGTTACTCTCAGGGTGCGCTGCTTGTCAGGATAGGAGCTGGCTCAGGTACGTTCGGCTCGTTGGATCTTCCTCTTGAAATCGTGAGCTCACCCGGGCTCCCAGCTGGACTGCGTATACGCAAAACTGCTCCCAAGTATTTTTGACGGTGTAAGTCAAATCGTCACTCCACAACGGCGCCACTGATCAAAATCTCTAGGTATTGGGAACCTATACCGGCCGACACCAGCGTGCCAAACTGGGCTTACCTTAACGTATCGGTATGTATGAACGACAATCTCGACCGCTTCCAACCAGTAACTGACCGATGAACTTAGGCCACCAACGGTAGCTTTAGCATTTCTGCTGCGGAGAACGCTGGTGCGTCTAACTAGGATCAAAGTGCAAGCAGCGTAATTAACCAATCCCCACTTATCCAGTTGGACCTGAATCGTCTGCCGTCGCGTCCGCCACTGGCTCCGCGTCCACGTCGAAATCAACATCGGGTTCTTCTCACTCGTCGAAATCTAATGCTGGCGCGATTGCAGGTGGCGTCGTTGGGGGTGTCGTCGGAGCGACGCTCATCGCGGCATTGGCGTTCTTATTGTATAAGAAGGGCAACAACGGCAACATCCAGCGCATCGCGAATACGTCGGCACAGACGGGTGGACGAGAAGTCCTATCTTCGCCGCCTCCGTCGAACTGGTCTACGTCTCCTGCGCAACCAATGTATCAGCCCGCGCTTCCCAAACCTTACGTGAGTATCTCTTTTTGCCGTCGCCGCTCGACTTAAAATGCTGACGCAATCTTTGTAGAATCCTGACGACCCTTCGACTTTCCCGCCAGCGAGGGAACAGCCTACGCCGATGAACCAGATGCTCACGGGAACTACATACAATGCAGACCCGAATTGGAGTAAAACCGGGCAGTATACTGGCGTGCCCGAGGTTTAAATAGCACATTTATCATGTGGACAGTTACCATTTATGTTATATGATATGATTTTGAAGTCATTATTGCAATTTATCTTAGAATTGATGTTGGATTTCATCTCAGTTATCTTGAGCCAAGGATCATGCATGTGTATATATGAATTAATCACATTTTCTGAAGAACTACATACAGCATAGAGTAGACAACATAATTGAGGAGTCAAGTGATTGCATATAGTAGGATGAGTTATATGTGTGGGTTATATGTGTTGGTTATATGTGTATGACAGGTAAAGGATGGTAGGCAAGTTAACTAGTCAATGATCATGTCAAAGATTTCAGAGATAACATATTCAATAAGATCCTCTTTTTGTCTCCCTTTCTCACCTAATATCTCTCTGGTTGTGAATACCCAAACTGTAAGGTTTTCACCTAAATCCTTGGCCTCCTCAACAGAGAGAGGCTCCTCCCTCCCAACAAGGTGTTTGATGGCCTCTAGCCTCCAGGACAGAGGCAATGGGTAGCGTTCACTGAGTCTTGCAATATCAAGATATGTTAAAGGATGTGTCATGTTCATGGTTATGATGTGATGGAGGGCATAGTTGTATATGGCATAGAATCCCCAGAGGTCAGCGAGGTCAAGGACCATAAGCCATTCCGTAAGGCCATAATCAGCGAAGAAAGAAGACCCGTGGCGGTGGAACCTGCGACGAACGTTAGACGTAGATAAAGATTGGATGTGACATGTCACGCACGGTGGACATATGACGCCCAGAAAGCGGTCGAACTCGTACGGTTCGACGCCGTCGATAACAATGGGCGCGTCATCGGTACCAACGCAGGTACCAAATGGGATATGGTTGGGTAAGAACTGCCTGGCGAATGCTTTCGAATTGGAGCGCAACGGCTCGTCCGTGACCCTGAATAAGACATCGGCAACCTGTTCCACAAAGACAAAAGACACAAGGCACCGTTTAGCAAACAGATGGCAAGATGTCGCCAAAAAGGGCATTTGCTTAGGACTCCCCAAGTGGCACCGCCTCGCACGTACTCCGATTGTACGATACGAGTGATGGACACCTGAGATTTAATGGTTAACCCCAATGTTGACGTAAATTGGATTTTACGCCAACATTGGGGTTAACCAATAGTCCTAAGCAACATCCCTTGCTAGAGACTCACTCGGAAAATGACATTGCCATTGGGCAGGTAATATCGTGAATGCCGACGCAATTGAGGAACATCCAAGGAAGGAGAGGGAGACGAGGGCCGGCTGGGAATGATCATGATAAAGACAAGCTGCGGGGATGAACTGCGTAGGCCAAAGAGGCAACATATATAAGGAGGGACGCGTGTTTGGCCGTGGGGATACACGGGCGGTGGACTTTACAGCACGGAGCTAAGAAGGATAGAAGCTTCCAGTGCTTTTCATATCAAGCATGAGGCAAAACGTCCAGTGGGACCATCCAGCGGTCCAAAGTCATCCAGAGCGATATCATTGTTCAGAATTATCAGAGTTATCAGAGTAGCGCCAGAATGGATATTGATTTCACAGAAAGACATTGTAAATGTACGAATCTGATCATAGAGCCAGCGGTCACTCCGCGGGGATATAGAGACAGATTCCTATCATCACCGCTGCACGTGTGTGAGAGCAAACTGCGGGGAAGACATGAAAGATAAGACTCGCCCACGACGAATTGACACTGGTGAGAGTCAGCTGAACTCTGGGCGCCGCGATTGTTCTAGCCCCATTCGCTTTCGGAATCTGTGACGATTAGGGGAATCCAAAGAATGTTGTTCTTATCCTAACCCACCCTTCGCATTCAAGAAGCAGAGCTGAACATGTGTCAGCCGCTGAGGCAGACTCACTGGCAATAGTACGCCACAGATTGAATCAGAACTCCGCGCATTTGTTGCACAACAGTTCGCACGCTGTGATTGGTCTCTGCCTCGCGCAAGAAACTCAGATGCGCTACCAATGTGACTACATGGCGTCCTACAAAGCTAAGGATGGGGTATGTGGCCTGCTCAAGCTATACAGCGCATGAGTGGAAAAATGACGGAGGCGCTATCTCCCACCTGATTACAGTGTGTCGACAAACGCAGGGTATTTTTATTGGATCTTTTCGCGAGATTCGCGCATGAAAATCTAGTTTTCCGAGTCTTGACGTAGTAGCCTGGGATTCCGAAACCATCCGTACGTTACAATCCAACCTCTTTCTTCCAATCGCTCCGAGTCGACGGTATGGCTAGATACAAACAACTCCGCGAAACAGCCCCTTTGCAGCCTAACCCAAGTACGGGCGACACACATGTGGACCCGTATCCATACCCAGGAGGTACCCACACCCGTTACCCGCGGCGGGTTGGCTATACCCGCATACTGGCAACCTCCTGAACCTTATTCTCGGCACTATCCTCGAACCCATTTATCATGAAGCGTATCGCAGAACCTCGATACGGTGTAATCCTTGGTTGAAGAAGATAGCAATGCAAGCAAGGAGGTCGAACGTATCATTCAGCCGAACAATAAAGCGATCAAGAATGCACAGGCTTGCTTTTGTATCGACCTGTTCGAGGCAGAGATTCTTGAGAAGGGAAGAGCGAAAATACGGGATGTGAGTTAGAGTCGTCAATGAATAATAACATCATAGCTTATTTCAAGTCGAGAATCGAGCTCCCACCATCGCCCTAGAAAACATCGAAACGAATCGCAACTCCTTGCGAGATTTTTGCCTTCCCGTTGCTGAAACTAATACTGGGCTATTGCTCCCTTGTCACATACATGGAAGCTCTTTTGAATAAAAGGATAGGCTCACGCTCATTGTATCCTTCTTTATTACATCCCTCCTTTGACTCTGTTCTGTAAAGCTATGATCCTTTACATCTGCTCGCTTGCTTTGGCAGTGACACCAGCCGTCCTTGCTTAGAATGTATCAGCAATCCGTACGGACAGTAATTTCAATTGGGTGGGTGCACTTCTCGTCTTACTTGTCCCCTACTAGCTAAGAACTCCCCGATTGTAGACAACTAACTCGATAGGTCAGGGCCCTTGTTACGTGGCCTGGGCTTTAACTCGTCCGTGCCCACCAGGTACGGACTTGTCTGACAGTTGTATCTATTGGGCTGTTTGTTGACTAGTGGTAATTTTCCAGCGGTCTACCCCGGCCCCATATCAGCCGGTATAGCATATGGTGGCCCTTCGAACGGTACCAGCAACTGCACGTGCAATACGGTCACCTACTCGGTATTATGTGCGTGTGGTTATTGTCAGGATGGAGGTTGCGTATCGTATGTCGTTGTGGCCTCCGAGAAGCCTATGATTTACTCGGTCTAACAGCTGGTCAGATTTCACGCAAAATTGCAGCCAAACATTCTTGAAAAAGTAAGTTCAACCATTGCCGTGATGGTATCAAGCAGCAAACATTTTAGGTATCCCGAAACTATACCGAATGAGATCAACGTACCACATTGGGCTTACCTTGATATTTTGGTACGTATGAATCGCAAGTTAGCTCTCTTTTAACCTGAAATCTACCTATGGACATAGGATGATAATTTTAATGTCACTGCGGCGGCTAGTGCCAGTGCGTCGAACCAGAGTCAAAGGCACTGTAGTTAACAGAGTTTCCAGGTGGACCTGACTCAACAGCTCCTCCTTCTGCGACATCGACATCAATATCAACGTCGTCTTCTGCGCGGACCTCTACCCCGACACCAAAAAAATTGTCTTCTAAGTCCAGCATTGGAGCGGTTACAGGTGGCATCATCGGCGCGGGCCTCAGCGTGGCATTGGTATTCTGGGTCTATAAGAGGCACAAATCTCAACGCGCCACTCAAGCGTCGGCATGGTGGAATGGACAAGAGATATTACTTTCTCATAGACTTTACGTGAGCGTGACCTTCTTAGGTCGATGTGTATTTGATTTTGGATGCTGATACGAATGTTGTAGAATCCTGATGATCCTTCTACTTTCCCATTGCCCAATGATCGGTTCACGCAGATAGGAACCGAAGGCACCATTCACACGGTGGAATTGCGTCGACAGTATACTGGTTTACCTGAGGTTTGATAATAGCATTTTTTACCAAGTATGTCATGCGTGCCATCAAACGACAACAGGAATGGCGATCCGAGGTTTTTGTATTGAACATTCAAGAGCTTTTTCTTTCTTAAACAAAAAGCGAAATGAAAGCTGAATTCGAGATTTAGCCGTGTATGTGACCGCCACCCTCGACTCGAAGCGTAATTCCAAGCTTCCTTTGTGGTGTAAAAGTACCCTTTTCACAATGATATTGGGAATTTAAAAAAATAGAGAACTGTATCATTTCCCGTCCATAAGCGAACTGGAGGTTGTGATTTATACGGTCGTGAATCAGCTGTCGGTGCTCCGGGCGTGTGACTGAATAGTGCGTCGCCACCATTTCACACGCTATGGCTTTCCGCCGCCTGCATTCACGAGTCACTGATGGTGAATTCGACAGTGATGTTCTGGTTTCTATGGCTAGCATCCAATCAATATGATAAAGGGCCTATCGTGCCCGCGCCCATTACCAATCAAAGGATCGCAACGCATTCAAACCATGTGCCCTACGCGTTGCCTTGGGTTGTGTTTCACTTAGCATCCTTTCTTAGTTCGGCCTCCCTTTATGGTCTAGTAAGGCTGCCACGAATCCACAAATAGCTCGAAATGTCTGTTACGACGACGACGACTGAGGAAGTTGTCCACGAAGCTGCTGCTGTTGCTCCCAGAATTTCAATTACGTTGAACGTGGACAAGCCAGAGAAACACAAGGATTATTACACGCAAAATGGAAATGTCGTTATACAGGTGTGTGGTGGTGGCATTGAGAGATGGAGGTTAGACTGATGATTCCTCACAGGTGGAGAAAACGCTGTTCAAGTTGGACTTGACAGTGTTACATGCCAAGTCGCCTGTTTTCCGCATCATAGTACCTCCAGTATATGGAGGTCGGACGCGGTATACGGGTTTTAACGACGAGCATCCTTTTGCACTACGTGAAATATCTACCAGCGATTTCGAACGTTTGCTTTGGGTCCTTTATCCATTGTAGGCGTTTCTTTTTTCTTTCGTGAAAATGCGAATAAATTTGATGGTCAGGGAGGATTCAACGAAACACCCAACGACGGTGGAGGATTGGCTTTCCGTCCTCAAACTATCGACCAAGTTCCAAATAGATGATATCCGGCCTCTTGCGGCGTCCAAGCTCCACTCCCTCTCCATCGACCCTATACGAAAAATAACGATATGGGATGAATATCACCTTGACATCAAGCTATTAACATCGTCATATGTCGCTTTGTGCCAGCGCATTGAGCCACTAACGCTCCAGATGACGATGGCTTTGGGACTGAAGAATTTCACAAAACTAGCGGCAGCCAGAGACATATACCATTATAATCTGGGTTGCCTGCGGTGTGGACGCAAGACTACTTCGAAAGGGAGACTCTCTCTAGCCCAGGCCGCGGTTAGCAGCGTCTTTTCTCCGACGCCGTCACCTGTTAAAACCCAATCATAACCATTTCTGCGCTATTGATGTTCATGAACTTGTATTCTTTGAATAATGCACTATTAGAAATATGTAGATTATTCCCTATGCATTACATGTTGTATATCCTATCTAGAAATCGATCAATAATTCTGGGTTTTTTGGGCCGTTCAGGTATTGGTTTCAAAAACTGGCTAGTGTCGCCAAATTCTTCCTGTTTGACATCCTGAAGCCGTCGTTGAAAGGTTTGGACAATCAACTTTTCAGCACACCGCATGAGCATTGCTTCTTTTTCCCAAACCCCTGTAGTCCAGATAGACAATGGACCGCGAGGTCCTCTTTTTTCGTAGCGAGCCACTTGAGATGCGGCTTCTTTTTCTGTTTCGACGGCGCCTCCTTTCTCGTATCCACACGCAGCTGCGATACTAAATATGTTGCCTGATGGTTTCCAATAACGCATCCGATTTGCCATGACGATGTCGGTGAATATTCGATCACCGACGATGACCAGCTCTTCGTCTCGGATTGGAGAACGAAGCGAAGAAAAGTAGGCACGAATATCGGATATGCATGAGTAGGATGGTTTGAACCGTCTGTGGCGTAGGACTGGAACGCGAAGATGGTAGGAGACGGATTCTGACTTGGAGTTGGTGAGTAAACCGGTGGGTTGGGTTGGAAGAGGACTACTACCTGGATCCCTCCCGGGTCGACCCATGTTCCTGCCGAGTTGCTAACAATTATGACGTTGCCCTCGCCAAATGTTTCTTTACATTCTGCCCATGCATTCTACAACATTAAATTAGCTTCGTTGACCAATGACATCACGACAACCTAGTAACCTCGATGTCTGGAACGAGGGTGTCCTTGTTGGGTATTGTCTTGAACAGTCAATATGGACATTTAAAGCAAGATGGAGTGCACCAACCAGACAGTTATCCTTGTCAAAGACAATAGCGCGGTATCCTTCCCTACGAAGCGCGACAAAGTCAATTTGGCGTATGTCTGTCTGGGACAATGGCATGATCAACACGTGCATGAAATACCAAACACAGCTGCTACCTTTTACTGCTAGACTTGGAATGACTAGCCTAGGACGTACTAGCACCTGGAACGGAGCCAGCAGGCCAGGGAAGTTGAACGGCATTGGAGGAGCAAGCAAGTTTTCCCACGATTCTAGTTGCGTACGTTCACCATGGGCGACTTGTTTGGCGACGACATTGACTTGGACCGCGCCGCTTCCGCCTTCCCTGACATCTCGCTCGACGGTTCAGGAGACATCCCCCTCCCAGCTGCACCACCCTTGAGGCAAGACAGCGGTTTCTCATTCGATTTTGATGCTGCACCGCCTATTCGAAAAGAAACCGTGGTGAAGGTGACGGGAGACGATGAAATTGATAAATTCGAGAACGAATTTCCAGAGATCGATGTCCCCGTGAGTTGTTCGTATACGCTGTCTTGGCGCTGTTGACGAGCGCGGGTCAATGCAGCAGCAGCAGCAACCCCCATCTCAATCCCGCCCTACATTTAACACGACGCCTACGTTTGCACCAAAGCCTCAGCCTTCTCTTTACTCTGTCACGCCTATATTGAACCAGCGCGCCGAAGAGGAAGAGCCGGAGGTGATAAAGTATGTGTATTATTCTGCTGTTTGTGGAGCGCTTTTGCTGAGAAAACGCTAGACAATGGAGAGAGAAGCAACAAGAAGAAATTAAGGCTCGAGATGAAGCGTCCAAGGCCCGTCGTCAAGAAGCGGTCTCTAAAGCTGAACATGCCATTGACGGATTTTACGAGGACTATGCTAGGAAAAAAGAGAAGAATATCAGGGAAAACAAGTACTTTTGATTTATTTATTTTACATGTTCATTTCCTGACCAGTCTACGCGCGCGCGCAGGGACCAGGAAGAGGAATACCTTGCTTCTCTTACTGAGAAGCTTTCAGCGGGAACTACATGGGAACGAATCTGCGAGCTTATCGAGCTTCAAAATTCACAGAGCAAGACTATTGGTAGGACTGGTCCTGGCACGAGCGAACTCGGTAGATTTAAAGATGTCTTGCTACGTTTAAAGCGACAGGGAGATGCTGCGCCTGGTGCTGCGGGATACTAGTCTTCGATCGTGCCGTGTGTAGACGCCTAGGATACTGTAATGACTATGTCCATATACAACTGCAACCCATTTAATATACATGCGAGACCCAAAAGAAGTTATGAACACAAGTGACTACCGTTGTTGAAACTCGCGTATAAAACCAACAATCTCATCTGCGACTTTAACTGGTATTCCGTCGATTTCGTTATGCAATTCATGGAATGCATCCTGGACTGGGATGAACAAGAATACTCATGATACGTAGGATAGGACAGTACTTCGAATGGAACGATCTTCTTATATCGTGCTTCTAACTTCGAATGGAATGCTCTCGTTGCTGGATAAGAAGTGACCTATATGACCATATTGAGTAACTATGACGGTTGCAAATGGAAATACGCACGCCATCAGCAGTTCCTTGGAGGAACAAGACCTAATGGAATTAATCAAGGCTCTTGAAAACCAAAAAAAAGAGCATACAGGCATATCTTGAAACCAATCCACATATTTCGTCGACAACAGCAGTTCTCCCTATACGAAGACAATCAACAAAGGCGAGTGGACAAGATTAAGTTAAATTACATGAGTGAGCATGTCATCCAAGCCACGTAGACTTCCTTGAGCTCGAACCATGGGATCTTTGATGTAATCTTCAACGACTTTTGGATCACGACTTATAGCCTGTACAAGGTATATGAGATTCTTGCTGTCAGTCTCGGAGATCACTTACTTTCGGGTCCAACTGTGTGGGAAACAAAACGTTTGGCATAATTTTGCTGAGTAGACTGCCAATGACACGCATTGGCTTGGCAGCGGGCTTTGCCAAATGGATCAAGGGACTCATTGCGACAATTCCCGACAGTAGTGGCAATTTCTCAAGATGAGGGGAGTCTGTGTTTTGCGTCGCAAATCCCAAAACTTCTCCACCTCCCTGCAAAGATGTTGTCAACGCTCCTAATGTGTGTTGGCGGGGATAATACCATAGAGTGGCCTGCCAAGAACACGGACAATGACGGTTGCTCCTTGGTAACATGTTCGATGGCCCAGACGATGTCGGCAAGTTGATCGTCCCATGACGTCTTGCCGTAGGAGCTGCTTGGGCTCTTGTTCTTTTTATCCATGGCGGTTTTTCCGAAACCTCGCTGGTCGAAGGTGAATATGAGGATGCCACGTTCCATAAGCTCGGTGTGAAACGGTGTGTAGCGACCTATGTGTTCAGCAAAGCCATGAATGAAGACGAGAGCTGCGACAGGTTTCGTTTGTGGTTTGTATAATCTGGTATAGAACTGAGTGCGCTGAGGACCCTCCAGCCAAGATTCGGTGAAGGTCATGATGAAACCAGTATTCAACGGCGTATTTCGGTCTTTATTTGGTAACCGCTTTAATTAGTGTCATTATTTCCTGTTTCGGTCTAAGCCTTGTTTGCACCAGGCAAACTTGATAGCCGACTCACCGTTACGGTCGGGCCCTCAGCATGCTTGGAATATGCTCGAGGGCGCTATTCCGACCTCCACCTCTAGCTTATACTAGACGACTATATGCACCAAGAACACTCAGTCTGACTCTAGAATTCAGAAGAAATGTACCCACTAGACTATACACTACGCAATCCCAAACTCCACTCTCTCAATCTGCTTCTTCTTCCAAACCTCCCGATGCAAACAATAACTCCACTCCGAAACTTTCTCTCGCTTCTTTGGCTTCCATCTTCCGCAGAGGACCTCAGGGTCCTTCGTCTTTCCGAAAAATTGTAGCTTTAGCAAAACCGGAACGCAGGCCGTTGCTTATAGCCATCGGCCTCTTACTCGCCTCTTCGGCTGTATCCATGAGCATTCCGTTTACGATCGGAAAATTAATCGATTTTTTCTCTTCTACCAATCCCGTATGTAGCTTCTTCTCCATCTTCTTGGCTCAACTGATTTTTTTCCAGCAAATACCTTTAGGACTTAATATATGGCAGGCATCTGGAATCCTTTTCGCGTTGTTTACTGTGGGAGGGTTTGCAAATGCAGGGCGCGCAATGATTATGAGATTATCAGGTAAGACGTATGTGTGGATATATTCGTCGCGAATCTCACTTTTCCCAAGGCCAGAGAATCGTTGCTCGGCTCCGTGAACGCCTGTATGCTGCAGCATTGAGACAGGAGGTTGAGTTTGTCGAAAGGGGTGAAGGTGATGTTCTCAGTCGACTCAGCGTTGACACGACTATCGTCGGAGAAAGGTGGGTCTTTTACGTTTGAACTGCGCGACGCGATTATAACGCGTGTATATCCTATATAGCGTCACGCAGAATCTGTCCGATGGACTGCGCGCCGTCGTAATGTCATCCGTTGGACGTAAGTTCTCTTTCCATGCCTTGCCTTGTTCATTGGCTCACGTATACAGTTGGTGCAATGTTCTACATCTCACCACATCTGACAATGTTAATGTTGGCTGTGGTTCCACCTGTATCTCTGGGAGCGGTATGGCTTTCGAGACAGGTGCAAAGACATGCGGTTGATCTTCCTTCAGGTCTTCTATGGGCGGTACCTGAAAAAGTTGTCCAATCAGACCCAAGCAGCTGTTGGCGAAATGACCAAGGTTCGTTCATCGTCTTTTATTCCTCCCAAGTTTAGTGTTAACTAAAAAAAAAAACCCTTAGGTTGGCAGCGAAGCGTTGACTGCGCTTCGGACGGTTCAGGCGTTCAATGCTCAACAGCAAGAAGAACTCAAGTTTAGCGAAAAGGTGGAAAAGGTTCTTCAGTTTGCGAGAAAGGAGGCAATCGCTAGCGGTATCTTCTTTGGAAGTACTGGATGGAGCGGGAATGTTACTTTGCTTGGCCTCCTGGGCTACGGTATGTCGCCATGACAGTGTTAGGACAGGCAGGCTTACGTTGCGATAGGCGGGACGCTGGTATCTAGTGGTGTTATATCAGTTGGTGACTTGACAAGTCTGCTTCTTTATACCGTTTATGTCGGTAACGGTCTGCAAATGCTAACGTGAGTTCTCCGCATGTGCTTTTCACGTTATTGAACGTCTTGGCCAGATCTTTTTTCGTGAGTCTATATTTTGTTCCTTCGTTATTGTGAATCATTTAATCATGTCCAGACCTCCATTATGCGTGGTGTTGGCGCGGGGACGCGCATCTTCGATCTTCTGGGCAGGCAACCAGTCATACCAACAAATGGTGGATTACAAGTGTCTCCTGGTCGCCGTGGACCCATTCGGTTTGAAAGCGTGGCGTTCGAGTATCCAAGTCGCCAAGAAGTCAATATATTGAAGGATTTCAACCTAGAAATTGGTGTTGGAGAAAGTGTAGCATTAGTGTATGTTCCCTGTCCGCGATGGAAAAATCCTAACTAACACATGTACAGAGGCAGGAGTGGAGGGGGTAAATCCTCTGTACACTCGCTTTTATTGCGTTATTATGATCCGAGCAATGGTATGATCACTTACGATGGTCAAGGTATGTTGAGAAACCGGTTAAGCGGACAAGTCTAATTGAGATAGATATTCGGGACTTTTCTGTCACTTCGTGGCGAAGCATTATCGGTGTTGTGCCCCAAGACCCCGTCTTGTTCACAGGTACAATTGCCTCGAATATAGCCTTCGGATATCCAGAGGCTACGCGCGAGCAGATAGAAAACGCAGCTCGTGAGGCAAACTGCGAGTATATATGGGGGCTTCCCAATGGCTTTGACACCGAAAGTGAGTGAAAAGCGTGATAAGTGGCGTTGCAAATCGTTGATGTCATTATGAACAGTTGGGCGCATGAGTCTGAGCGGTGGTCAGAGGCAACGTCTTGCGATTGCTCGTGCATTGTTGAAGAAACCAGCTATCTTGGCTCTCGATGAGGCGACAAGCTCACTGGATGCCACCTCCGAACGACGGGTACGTTATCATGAGTTGTACACATCATTTTTACTGAGTTTTTAGGTTAATGATGCTATTGATAAAATTCTGCAAGGGCGTCAAACGACATGTTTGTTTGTGGCTCACAGGTTGTCAACAATTGCTAGAGCAGAAAGAGTCGTGGTGCTTGAAGGTAAAGACTTGCTTCGGTCCTTGATTAGCATTACTAACGACACGAAAGATGGGCGCATTACCGAATCTGGCACGTATCGAGAGTTGGTCAGTGTCTCCAAGGTTTTCGTTTCTTACAAGCTGACACCAATTTATAGATTAACCGACCAGATTCGCGTTTCCGCGCACTCATGGCGGCACAACTCTCAGCTACGTTCATAGAATCTGAGCTTGGATCTGAACCTGAAGACTTGGAGGACTCTCAGTTCGAAGCGGCAAACCAAGAGTCGGACAAACAAGCACAGGCTTCGGCAGCTTCAGTAGTCTAACTCCTCAGCTCCGTCACCTCACATCATTTACACCATACAACGCATATAGCATTATCTTTATACCGTAGTCATTAGAGAATTAGAAGGTGTATGTCAATCTATTATTTAATGCGAAAGTTCAGGCCCAGGTTCGGGTATATCCCGTCTCTAGTCTGAATCGTTGGATTCGTGCCAAGTTTTGCGCATGTAGATGCGTTAGTCGACGCTTCCTCCTGAGTCTGTACACCGTTTATGTACGGGGTGCTGGCATCTGTGGTCGTGCATTCGTCAGGGGGCATCTGTGGGGCCGTCGCCTTGCGCGTTGCCTAGCATATTTTAGCCTTTTGAAGCATATTGTTAAAATACGACGCAACTCACCCTTAATTTCGTCCTTCCACGTCTTGTATGCGTTTGATTTGAGCCAGACAATGCAGAAGCCGCGCTCGGTTTTCCCCATTTCTCGAAAAACACGGCGCGAGTAGTATCTGTCCACTTCCTTGCTTCGATTTGCCATTCGTTTATGATATTGCATCGCTGCCCATTACATTTCAGAAACGTAACGAGACCGTGGAGAAAGTGAAGTAAATGAACACACGACTAAATTGGGACTGTTAGATTACCGCTATGAGGCATTCTTCCTTCACCCTCGTCTTGCCATTAACATCATACGAAAAGATCATGCCTTGGGGCGCAAATACCCTCTTCAAATCGCCATCAATACCCAACATTTCCTTCACACGCGTGAACTGTGGTGGTACTATCACCGCCATGAGCTCTTCGCAATCGTATGCTCTGATACGGGTATCAACGTAGCAGCACAGAAACATGCGAGTGAGGCCAGAGTAGTCCTCTAGTCTAGCCAGAGAAGTGGGAATTGATATCTCGGATTCGACTTTATTGTAGGAGTCGTTTGAAAGACGGAACCTCTTCAATATCGTGCTGATGTTGATACCTCTCGAGAGCATCCGCAACTTCATATCCGATAGTTACAATTGAAAATCCACCCATGACAATGTGGTACTGGTATAGAGTTGTAATGAGCATGTAACCTTGCACATATATAAAGACCACTCACTTTGAATGAATCCACCTCCGTGCCTCTAGCTGGGCGAGGTTTGAGATCGAGATGCTTATACTGTTGTGGCTGATACAGTAGTGTGCATCTGGCATTTGTAAACGATCCGAAAGATTCATAAAGAGTCGAGCGTTCAGGGATGTCGATGAACGTTGAAATGGGCGACACGATCGGTATGGATGAGGATCGAGTTGTTGCAGTTGAACGTTGAACAATGAAAGGTATGTTTCTTTAGGGGATCGACGTAATGTTTCACTAGGGTTTCAAGGAGAACGGGTCCCACTTTGAGGCCAACTTCAGTAGTAAGTGTATTCAACGGCATTCGTATCGCTTAATGAAATAGATGGCAAGAGAAGGATGTCGCTGTTGATGTTAATTAACGATGAACGATGAAGGGTATTTGTAGGAAGGGTCACCACGCGGCGGGGCGCCTTTGTCAACACTGTTATGATGACATTCCATGATGATGATCTCGATCAGCACGTGCTGCCTCTGATCATGATGTACATTGATAAGGGATAGCCATAACCTTTCATTGTTCAACGTTCAACTGCAACAACTCGATCCTAATTCATACCGATCGTGTCGCCCTTTCAACGTTCATCGATATCCCTGAACGCTCGACTCTTTATGAATCTTTCGGATCGTTTTCAAATGCCAGATGCACACGACTGTATCAGCCACAACAGTATAAGCATCTCGATCTCAAACCTCGCCCAGCTAGAGGCACGGAGGTGGACTTATTCAAAGTGAGTGGTCTTTATATATCTGCAAGGTTACATATGCTCATTGCTCACGGAACCTTATGTGTGCGGGAAATTTTTGACTTCCAATCGCCAGTAACATCTATGCTACCCCTCTCCTCTTCGCCGTGCTCAGTGCATCCCCCTGTCATGCAAACTATCGCTTCTCAGCAAACTATACCACAGACAATATCCCCTCAGACCTCACCTCTTGTTGACCAACAAGAAATCTGTTCACTTCGACACCAACGTGCGCAGAACCAGAATGCAGTCGATCTGAATCCTTCTGCACCTATCAACCATCAGGCTCTTCTGACCACCGTTCTTGCCTTCGGCATCCCTGCCTTCCATGCCTCACTTACGACAAAAGATTCTGCGTTCGCGTTCGGTGAGTAGCTCACACATGTATTCTCAGCACGTTTTTTCACCATCATCCAGGTCTGAACGTTCCCGTATGGGAGGCAGTACGAAGCTTCGATAGCATTTTACTCGCGTACGTGCTTTAACATTGTATTGACCGCTCCGTTAGCCAATGCTCATCCTCTATTTCTACAGGGCTCTGGTGGCCGCGCTGTTCAAAGAATCCGCTCAACTTGATCCCATATACTGGTTCTTTATTGTTTGCTCCTTGCTACAAGCGTCCATGGGGTTGATCTGTTCCACAATCCTCATCGTCATATTCTCTGACGGTCATCATCGGGTTAGTTGTTACATATTGATACTCATGCGTAGAGTGGACCTGACGTAACGCATAAAATAAGTCTGAATACCGCTCAATCCACGAGGATCGGCTGTGCCTTCTGTTCTGGAACATATGGGACCATTTCTCTCTCCCTGCCATATCGACGGTGTGGTATGTCAATGACGTCTTTGGGGCCTTGAAAATGTTGATAATAGTTGTCCACATTAGGAGTGTCTTAACGTTCATGATCGCTCTTGTCGTGGACGCTGTATGGCCAAATGCAGCTCAAAACAATAATTGCTCAGGTCAATACCATCGTAATAGTCAATTCACGGTTGCAAAAGTCATGTTGTTGTTGATGCTGTTTTTCGCTGCAATGCGAGTTGGAGTTTTCATGGTTCATCTACGTCATATATCCCAAGCTCTTAGTCGACCTCAGTCAGCTTGAGCCAGTGATTCTCTTCGCTGTTTGCTCCCATTTTCACGCTATTTGAATTTATCATTGCTACAAATTTGCTGTCGTGCTTTGCTATCGTTGCTTCTTGATTTGGTACTTTTTCTGACATCGCGTTGAAGGTTTCTTTAGAATGGCGAAATGATTGTGTATATGAAATGTTTTACGTATTATGCTGAAGCCCTTTCAATTGACTTGTTACTCAACAGGACAAAACTGTCCTTGTGTAGTTTGATCCAGTCATCAAACCACCGCTTCTTTTCGATGAGGTTATCCCAGTTCCTGCATCTACGGGCTCAGACGACGGTTCGTTACCGACAGTATTTCTGGGGTAACGTGGAACTCGGTGAAAACGACCACGAAACCAACACACCTGATACAATTTAGAATACATCGCTTTCACCCGTCGCTAGTACTGATTGTGCCGCTGCCGTTGATTGGGACGGGATTTCGTAGATATCTCGACACGATCTGGGAATTAGGGCGAGGTTGTTGGCGAGCGGTCAGATTTGTGAATGGGGATGACCTAGAGGCTGCAGTTCAATTTTGATATCAAAGACCAGACCGTTGAATTGTCCCGTTGTGAACCAGTATAGAACAAAACATATGTGCGCTTTTAACCTGACGCACGCGTGTCAAAGTCTCTGCGTTCGTTGTCATCAAGATTATCCATCGCGGATCACGAGACTAGCGATATAGTCAGATCAACGGCAAACCGCTGTAGAATTTTCAAGTCAACTCTTGCGCGAACGTAGTGTTACAATTGTAAACCACCAGGGGATTTAAGTGTGCCTTTGTATCTGCAAAATCATATGCGTCAGTGTTTCAAACCCACGGATCTACGTATCCCCCCGCGAGCAGTGTGTAATATATAAGCATCATATCACTGGTCAATTGAAGCGATTGCATACTGTAACCGGCATTTCGGTAAACTGTTGCTCGTGCTTATAGGTGTAAACAATCTAAAAAAGTCTGAGCTTTTGGCAACTGATACATAACTATGAACATACCGAGTCGTCATCTACCCAGTACGAAGAGAAAATTTGCACGTGGCCACGACAGGCAGTAGCCCCCATGATGATAGATGGTTTGAGTGAGAGAGCTTTCCGCTGCGCCTGTGCAGTGGCAAGCACCATGATTAGCTGGTTTTCATCCTTCTTGAATTCTCCAGCGAACCCGATGATTGAGAAGCCGCCTTTCCCCCCACCAGCGGACCAATACAGGTGTTATGAAATCGTTGGGTCTTGAAAGGAAATCTCTGCTTTTCGTATTTTTGCATCAACGGTCCCTGAAGGAATTGTCACCAAGGCGTCGGACTCGCATCTGGGTTGCCAGCCGACGTCACAAGGCGATAGCTTTGTTCAGTTCTAATGGCAAGGTTATAGGAGATAATGTCGTCAATACTACGACGCTGAGTATGTTCTTTGGAGTGATTATTTGACGTTTTGCGAACATGAGTGTAAGCGAAGGCCAGATTGGGAAGAGCGGTTAGAATTCCATACTCGTCTTCTTCTACAGAGGAAAGTGTCGAGGCCCATGTACGCACGGCGAGCTGGAATTCGAATTGGCTGTCTAAATATGGTGTTAGTAAAGGATCTTATGAGAAGTTATGAGTGATAGATATGCAGGCAGGAGCCAATTGAAATTTTGGGCACTTCCTTTTAACTGATACAGCTTATCAAAGTGGTTCGTAACGTCTACCGGGGTCCGGGGGGACCGTGACTGGGGCAGTCAGAGACCAAGGATGGGGTGGGCGGTTCAAAGGAGATAAAGATAAATGTGATTATATCCATCGGTGTCACGGAAAGTTAGGCATGTATGCATGCCTCTTCATATAAGATCATAGCCCCTACGTTTGAGCTATGATACCATTCTGACAGTATCATATTCATCTGTACCTGGCATGGAATCGAACACGTAAAGTCGCGGCCGGCGCAAGCGTCCAATGTCCATCCTACTTGACGAGTATGGCACCAACCGCCGTACCCGAATCCATTCTACAACCACGCGAAGAAACGCGCAGTGTCACCTCCCGCGGAATCCTTCTTGAACCTATTCCGATGACCTCTTTGCATTTATTTAAAACATTCTATGTAAACAAGTTCATAGACTACCATGTTTATAAAATTGTCTTCTACACCAGAGGAAACAACGTGCTTTTGTTTTATCGGATTTATTTCACGGTAAGACACAGAGTAGTAGTCTCAACAAGATGATTGCGCTCCGTAAATCCGCGATAATCAGAGTCCAACGAGTTATTTAACACCAGAAGAACACGACAACTCCGTCAACAACCAGCCCACTCAGCAAAGGTTATAAACTCCAAATCTTCATCCTGCATACCCATCTCTGCCTTCAACAACCGGGACCAATCGTTTTCTTTGAACGGTTCGTACTTTCTTCGAACGGCAATAGAGTCGTCGGCAGTCTCTTTGTGTGTGAGGATGAGGAAGTAGAGCGCGTTTTCTAACTGGCACGCCCGGATGCGAGATTTAAAATTCTGTTTCTTGAGGTAGCGATTCCCTAAGACAGTGTATAAACCTTCCCTGAGTTCAACGCCCCGCTCGTCAAACCACCCATGGATTTGTTCAGGAGTACATTTGTAACCTCCGAGAAGCATAAACATCTTGATGGTGCGTCAGTGACTTCATGTGGTATGGAGAAACGGAGAATCGACCTTGAGCTTGATTGTTCAGGCGAGGGATACTGTAACGGGCGTCTCGTGTTCAAGGCCAGAAATTTATAGCACATCGAACATAGTTCGTATTGATGGGGGAATAGACCTGGAGAGGTAGAGAAGCTATTCCCATTGCCGACGGCCCCAGATACAAATATAGCTAGGCTAAATTTAATTTGGTTCCTACTCAACAACTACGCACTGGCACAGCGCTGCTCGAAATTCCTCTCAAGAGGCTCACTTAATCAGCGGCATTTTCTGAGCTAAAGAATTCGAATTCAATGTCGCGCTCCGGGTCACAGACTTACTACTGGGATACTTACAAGTCGAAAACATGGCGTTAGCGCCCGCGCCCACCATTATCAATATACACTCCCACTGACTGCTCGGAAGCTGAACGCTTTTCTCATAGCCAATTACAAAGTTGTCTGTGTCTTCACTAGTTCTGCCATGACAACCACCACAGATGAATACCCAAGGTAACATTAGTTTGTGCCACCATAAAATCTAGTTGATATCAGGATATATTCCAGATTCCGACTCCTTATTGTTGGTCGGGTAAGACTTGTTTCCTTCCCACCACCATAGTCTCCGGTTCACGAATGTCTTTTCACAGCATGGCACTGGGGAAGGTATCTCTTATCAACGCTATATTCGGGGCTTCTTTTTTGGTATTTTATCTGTCGCAGTTATTCCTCAACCTCTAAAGGACGTTTAGGATGTTACTCACGGTCAAGTGGGCACTGATGACTATTAATGCAAGAAATCACATCATATCACAACTGAACGCCTAGTCATCCACTGTTGTCAAGATCGCGAGCCAAGGAGTGTCACAGGGAAATTCGGTATCTTGCAAGAATTTATTACAGAACGGAGTCAGAAACCCGTTTCTGAGCGGCTTAATGCTATTTGGTAGGCTGATATGGGAACTAATCACCTCGATTCATGTTATCTCATAGGCTTTGCATAACGGTCCCTTCCTCTGGAGGCCGTTTTCTCGAAGAAGATAACGAAAAGATTATCAGCTGGAATCAAAACAAAGGCAACTACCCCTCAATGTTGATTACAAAACGAGACTCATGATGGCAATAGTGCCGATAATCGTCGTATTTACAAAGTTTGACCTATTTATGACGGGGCTGGGCGAAGAGGGCATGGGGAAAGAAAAGACTAGCCAGGAATTTGCCGAGCGAGAATTCAAGGAACGATACGGTCAAATATTCGAGAAGTTGACGAGGGACATCTCAACCAAGATACCATATGCCCTTGTAGCTAGTAAGTCCGTGTCTGGCTTGTTTCGTCTGCATTGACATCTTTGTGTAGCATTGCTTCCTGAAACTTTGCAGCGGCTGGTCAATATCACGATGCAAAGTATACAGGCTGAAAATCTGAGACCGCTCACCAAATTTGCGCAATTTAAGAGGAATTTTGTGCAGTTATTGAGGAAGAATGATCAATCGAATGGAAAGGATGAAAATCCGTTGAATTCAGCGCAAGTTGCGTTGGCTGCCGCACAACGTATTGATATGGCACACAAGATTACCGCATCAACAAAGTACGCTACTCTGCTTGGAATAGGATAGATCTAACTTCCCGCTATTACAGAGTAGGAGAAAAGAGTGAGTTGACTGTTGAATAGTGTTAATCTCCGGCTCTCTTACTATAATTCATAGAGTACTCGAGTGCACCAACTTCCGTCATGCACTTTTCTAACGTCACCCTCGAAAATGTTCTATATGCAATCCACAGAGATATTGTCACGATTTGGAACATCTGGGATTTAAATGAAGTGAGCACGGGAGTATAACTCGAATGTATCTTTGGGCATACCGCATTATCATAGCTTCATAGCGACACATTCCGTCGTCAGATAATGCTCTTGGTGGACGATCTCCGTCATCTCAAGCGAAAGAAGATTAGCAGAATGTTCGTGAACCTGAGATATTGACAATAAGCATAACTAATGTCTATCTCAAGGCAACATGGTTTCAGGGCGGCAGCGGCTACGACGGGCCAAACGAGCAAGGGGAACATTGCTTCACAAGAGTTGTGCGTGTGTGTCGCCTGTAAACCTGATAGTCATGCTGAGTTTCTCAACAGGTTCAAGTATATATGTTGTCTCATGGGCTACGTAGTGGACCTCACTCTCATCCTACAAGCGGTGTTCCGAGTATCCCTTGAAGATCAATTTGAAGGAAAGGTCACAACAGATCGAGTAAACGACATCATTTATGAGTTCGTTTGCTCAGGAAAGAAGGATTCGATTCATAACGCAATTGCGGCATTTGTCGGGGATCAGCACCTACCCGCGAAGGGTGAAATGGCGAACAAGATTCGGTCACTGATAGAAGAAAATGAGGTGCGAAATTCACTTCTCGTGTCGATCCATTGATTAACATTTATTTTTCATACTCAGATGAGGGAGAAGGATACGCAATTTGACCAAACAAGGCCTCCTCTTTCGTTGTTACTTGCAATCCTCAGAATCGAGGTAAGAAAACTCTGGAACGTCACGGTACAGTCGTTAATAATCGCTAATAATCGCTAATATATTCTAGTTAACCGCGCGTCGCGTTAACCGGATTACGCTTAATCTTATTTGCAAATTGTTGGAATTACCAGACTATCAAACTATTACTTCAGAACTGAAGACTACTGGGAAAGTCGAGCTGTTTCTTGATTTTATTCTCTGCGTGCGTAGTTTTGTTCGTTTCGTTGTCCTTACCAAGACCCTTTCAAATAGCTACTCTCTGATGCCAGTCTGGCGGATTGTGGTGTCAAAGATGCGAATAAGAAGGTTAGGAGGCTAATGTCCAAGCTATGCAAGACAGGTGTCTTGCCCAAGTCCCTGTTTCTTAGCAAGGTCGAGTTAAGTCGCGATACCGTTGGTACGGGTGGGTACGGAAGTGTTTTCAAAGGTCAATATGAAGAAAGTTGGTTGCGTTGAAAGTGTTGTACAGAGCTCGTCATAAAGAAGTCAGTGGATTGCCATTTTCATTCGCATTTTCCCGAACCCCACCAGTTTGCAAAGGATCCACTCCGAAAAAATTTCTGTAGGGAAGCCCTCGTATGGCGATCACTTTCGCATCGGTTTATCCTTCCCCTCCTGGGAATATACGAACATAAATCACAATTATACCTTGTATCACCATTCATGAAGAACGGGACGTTAATCCAATGGAGGAAGAGTCGGCCAGATACACTAGAGATATACAGGGTGGTGAGATTTCTGTGTTTGCTAACGCAGCAAAACAGATTCGCTAATTTCTGCTAGATGCTAGAAGTGGCCAAGGGCATTCAGTATATACATTCGGAAGGAATTGTGCATGGCGACCTTAGCGGAGTGAGCATTTTGGATGTTATACTTTCTCAATCCCGCACTTATCTTGTTCACTAGGGAAACGTCCTCCTCGATTCGGAATTCCACTGCCGAATCACTGATTTTGGATTAACTCAATACGTTGAAGCCACTGTTTCGCGAACTTCCAATGCAATTTCGGTCAATTATGCTGCTCCGGAGCTGTTAGGTATATGTAACAAATGTTGGCAGCACGAGTGTCCTGGATGTGGCGAGCAGAGAAGGGGGAAAACGAAAGAGACGGACATGTATGCATTCGGCTGTCTTTATTATGCTGTAAGTCGTTCAGCTTTGTCTGCCGTCCATTCGATGGTAACTGGCACAGGTATTCTTTGGTATCCTGCCTTTTCAAGACAAGTCTGAAGCTCAGATCACTTGGCTTGTCGCAAGCGGACGGCATCCAAGCCGTCTGGACCAACCGAGAATTGATGATGGTGTTTGGAATCTCATTGAGCGTTGTTGGATGCGCAATTCTTCTGAGCGTCCGACAATAGAACGATTGATCTCCGCTCATTCGACTTTTGCCGTGTCAGTGCTTACAGCCCTCATAACCAAGGTATGCAACTCTTCATTAGGCATAAACACAGTTCTGCTAATAACTCCTAGCTAAAGGCACTTGGTCTCCCAGTGGTTAACGATGATACTCTCCGCCTCATATGCAATCTGTTAGATTCACCTGATTATCTCACTGTTGTGTCAGAACTGACAACTCCGAGAAATGTTGAGCTATTACTTGATTTCATCTTACCAGTAATAAGCTCTTCTGGCCCACTTGTTTATGTTGATTGTCTTCCTCGATTTAGCTCCTCCGCGAACGTAGCCTAGCGAATTGTGGTGTTCAAGATGCAAACCAAAAGGCCAGGAGGCTGATGTTCAAGCTGTTACCTAAGATAGACGTCATCCCCAAATCTCTATCTTAGTCTATCACTGATATCAAGTTTTCTGGTATTATTGATGTGAGAGACTTCCGTACCTTTTCCATCAAAGGCAGGCACGACGGGCACCTGGTTGCGTTGCGAAGTTGGTACGAAACAGGAGTTAGTGGTTTACCATCCGTGCCACGCTGACGCTAATCCGTTCACATCAGGAAGACCGGGAATACTCCCTTAGGAAAGCCCTTGTATGGCGATCTCTCTCGCATCGCTTTATCCTTCCCCTACTTGGAATATATGATGCAATATCGGTGCCATTCCCATTACTTGTATCACCGTTTATGGTCAATGGAACTCTGTTGGAGTGGCGAAAGAATCGGCGACCGAGTGTAACTGAGATACACAGGGTGGTAAGTGTTCTTGTTTTTATCACAAGAGTAAAGACAATTTCTCCTAGATGCTAGAAGTGGCCCAGGGCATCCAGTACATTCATTCGGAAGGAATGGTGCACGGCAACTTGAGCGGAGTGGGCTTTTTTGGGTTTTTCTACGTTGTCCATCAACTCACATGTTAATTAAACAGAAGAATATCGTCCTCGATCCTGGGTTTCACTGCCAAATTACTGGTTTTAGCCTAACCCAACACGTTGAAGCTTCCGTTCCACAAGTCTTGGCAGTTCCAGTCAATTACGCTGCCCCAGAACTGTTAGAAATATGCAATATATGTTGGCAGATCCAATGTGGGCTGAAATGCAGTGGCGCGCAACCGATGAAGCAAAGGAAGAAAACGACGGAGTCAGACGTGTATGCATTTGGCTGCCTCTATTATAATGTGAGTTCCATGACTCTATCTGCCGCGCGGTTAATGGCAACTGGCACAGGCTTTCTTCGCTATTATGCCTTTTGAAGGGAGAAGCACAGTTCAAATACACCTCCTCGTCGCAGCCGGACAATATCCGAGCCGCTTGGGGAATCCGAAAATGGACGATGTTATCTGGAATCTCATTGAGCGCTGCTGGTTGCGCAATCCTGCTGAGCGTCCAACAATGGACCAGATAGTAGAAATGTTGACACCATCTAATTAAATAATGCACGGTTCAGGCTTATAACGAATATACATCGTGATGTAGTACGATGCGGTGCCAACTTAAAATAGACTCTCGTAATTTTCAACTTATTCGTGATACACCCTTGAAAGCTCAGTGAACCTGGAGGGTTGAAACCAGAACTCTTCATGAATTCAATCTTGCCCTCGCCTCCAGGCTTGGAATCATCCTCGATTTTCGACATCGGCCTCTCTATTTTCTTGCCTCTAGCCGTCTTGTTCGTATGTTACCGACTCCATCGCGATTTTCATATGGCCGAACTACGTGAACTCATCTCGTTTGGGTTCAAAAGACCTGCCACGCATGGTCCCTTCTCTCTAGGCAGAGCCCACCAGTCCTTCGCACAGTACGTAAAAATGTCGACCGGCGAACTGAGCGCCATGCGTGTGTCATATGGCTCCCTGGGTCGCGCTCACAAGAGGCTTGGTAACAAGATTCGCTACCCGGTCAAGTTGGACACCCTCCAGTATGCGATAAACATCAATGCGACCGTTGCCGATGGCATAGTTAACCTGGCAGCAAAAGAATTTGGCTTGAGCAGCACTTTTATGAATAGCGCCGTCGCCGTCAGTTCTGCCAACGGCGACCTCGGAAGAGTACGGGAGGCATTCAGGCACTATGTCCGTGATTGGAGCACAGAGGGAGCAAAGGAACGAGACAAAATTTTCGCTCCCATACTGAGTGTCCTTAAATCTGTGGATCCAATCAATCGCGCCGATACGAGCGTTCTCGTACCTGGTTGTGGCCTGGGTAGGCTAGCTTGGGAAGTATCTGACCTAGGTATATTCCCTGCTTTTGTGTGACCATAGGAAGCTGATTATCGTGAATATCAGGTTTTAATACGACTGCAAACGAGCTTTCCTACTTCATGATATTGGGCTTCCGCTTCCTCCTTTCTCCAGGGACGACCACAGTTATCGACGAACACACCATCCATCCATATGCTCATTGGTTCTCTCATCAGCGCTCTAATAATGCGCTGTTTCGTCCTGTCCGATTCCCAGATATTGTTCCCCGCTTATCCGAGAAATTTCGGCTGGTAGAGGGCGACTTTCTCCAGTTGTTCCGCCCACCCTCTGTCTCGCCAAGCAAGTCCGCTTCGCGCGACATTGTTAATTACGACTACATCATCACTCTCTTCTTCATTGACACTTCTAAAAACATACTGGAAACGATGGAGCATATCTATCGCCTTTTAAAACCTGGAGGAGCTTGGATTAATCTTGGACCCCTGCTCTGGACTGGTGGGGCCCAAACAAAATTGGAACTGAGCCTAGAAGAAGTCTTTGCCGCGGCAAACCATATTGGCTTCGTCGACGACTCTTCGATAGAAAAAAGAACAATCGAATGCGAATACACCAGTGACATGTTTGCCATGATGCGCTGGATATACAAGGCAGAGTTTTGGGTAATGCGTAAACCTACCTCTTAATTTAACAAACTTCTCGTATTGTACGTCACAGGTTTCTCGGGCATTATCGTCGGTCTCAATCGTGGTATAAACTTCTCGATAACGGGCAGTTATTATCATTCAGGGTCGTATCAATCAACCTCGTGTCAAAGTCCTGTGAATGATGCCACAGAATGGGAAACCTCCACAGAAGCTGCGCACGCGACTCGCAGGGCCCCGTTGTTTCATTATCACCCGTGGATCACACTCTGACGTCGCACACTTACGAACCCTGGACAAGATTATACTCAAGTCTCGCATCTATAACAGTTCTCATAATTCGAAATCTTTTCATCATTCGGCTGGCTGTTTCAGTCAGGGATAAGAAATAAATACTAACAACAATTTAACTACGCCCCTTTCTACTCCACCAAACGTTCCCCCTTAATTGGATACACAATGGCACTTGCAGCCTTTGCCAACGTCCTGGATACCAACACCACCACTATCTCATTTGAGATATCAGACGACGAGTCCGACTGCGATAGAAGTTATTCGTCTGTCTGCAGTCTTCTCGTAATTCGTAAACGCTCCAAGGGCTCCAACACTGCTCATGGGCTCCCGCGCCGCATCGCAGGTTCCAGGCGTGTCTCCAATTATTACGAGAAGAACGGCTCAACGCCCACCAATATACCAAACGCAAGCGTCCAACTGCTGCAAAGTATCACAGCGATACCCGCATTAGCTGATAGGAGCTTTGAGGTAAGTCCTCCAAACCCCGTTTCTTCTCAACGCTCTTCGAACGTCCACGTTGTCCGACCGGGCTTACTATGAACCCTTCTTTCTTTTTGCTTGGCAGGAAATACGGTTGGAATGCTACAACCAGTCGATGGTCGCGACGGGAAAGCCACCCCAGGCCGTTAATCCGTCTTTGAATCCGTCAGCCGTGATTCCCCCGCTGTTTATGCCTGTACGGGATGATAACGCGGAAGAGCCAAGTCTGGCGATAACCATGTTGGACGTATGGTGCGTATACTTTGTTCCCCGCTTCTTATTATGCGTATGCTTCCCTGTGCCCTTAGAAAGTAATGAATCTGAGCCAGCCGTCGGCATTGAGGATCCTCGCTTTCCCTTACATTCATTTATGATGCTATTACATATAACGATACATTGCTTTGCTCGGAGTGATCAGCCCCAATTACGTCAACTACAGTATGCAAGAACTTGGACGGACAGACGAAAGAGAAAGCGCCGACGAGCTCACCGATTATAACAAAGCAAGTTAGAACAAAAAAAGAGTGCCAGGAGAGCAAATACATAGATTGCGGAGAGCAGACGAGACCTAAATGCACAAAATACGTGGCTAGGAATACAGGCCCCATCTATATTCGCTCTGGGAGTAATAAATTAGTCGGGACATATAATCCTGTGCGATAGGCACAGTGCAGTTTCGGCGAGACACAATAGTTCAAATGAACCATCGCAAGGAGTATTGGAAATTAGATAAGCAACAAGAAAAGAGCATATTGAGAATGAGAAATGGAAGAAACAGATAAAAGAATAGTAAAGAACGAGAAAGAGCAATAATGGACAAGACAACCAATAGCCCACTCGCGCATCGTCCAAGGCAGAGAAGCAGCGGCGAGGTTTACCAAACGCGGATTTGTAGGGCCAGAGGGATAGAACCGGGGGCGGCGAATTAGACCATTAGTGTTTACAAGAATGATTTGATTCCACAGCGAGTCGATTGCGGGGTATCCAACGTAAAAGCAAACGCAGCGACCTCGACGGCGGACTTGAAAAAAAAACAGGGCAATATGAAACATTAGATGTGCCGATAGTTTGAGGGTAACTTGAAGCCAAAGAAGCGAGGGTAAAAAGCGAAAGAATATCGACACATCCGCATCACGCCGCTGCCCCAGCGGATTGCGGTTCTGCCATGTCGACGTGCATATCGTGAGCGTCTGCACCTAAAGTTCCGTCCGCGGCGTCCTCAACCTCAACCTTTACGTTTCCATTCATGTATAGACCATCCGCATTGCCCACCTCACCCTCTCCCGTAGCATTGAAATGACCGTGCCCACTAACACCATTGGGTTGGGTGTTACTGGCAGTCCGGCGCATAGGGCCACCACCCTGGGGGCCAGAGCGCGGCGGATTGGCGCAGCGGTCTTTGCCGTGCGCGATCCTCAGATTGGCATATTCTGGCTTGTTCTTTATGCCATCGATAGCCTTTATCGCATTAGATATGTTAGTAAAGTTGACGAATGCACAGTTTCTGCGGAGAAATTAGTTAGACACGCAGTCAATATAAAAATACACCAGGTACGCACTTCTCCTTCAGGAAATTCACGAGCTCGATGTCGCCGTATTCGCCAAAATCGCGTTTCAACTTCTCTTCTGTGAATGTTTCAAAGTCCTCCACGTTGCCGATGTACACGTTTCTGGTAGAACCGGAATGTACAGCAAGGGCGAGACTTGGAGGTAGAGGACCGGAGTTCTTCCCCCATCCAATCTTGAGCCGCCGACTGTTCAGCGTCAGTCCTTGATACGTTGCCACTTGGAAGAACGTGAAAGCTGCTGCAGGATCAATAAAGGTAACGAACTGTGAAACCCGAATTAGGCAATAAAAATACGCCGTTGGGATAGAAACGTACGGCAATGTGCTTGTCCTGCATATACCTGATGCTCTGCAGCACTCCTCCACGAATAGCATTACACAGGTCTTCCGTTGTCGTCTCCGGATGGATATTGCCCAAATAGACAGTGCGGTTCATGCCCTGCATACCCGCTACTCCACCGGCAGTGAGCCCGTCAACTGGTGAGAATGGAGTGGCATATGGGGAGAAAGGAGAGAATCCTGCAGCGGCACTTTGCGGGGTGAGCGCTGCGACGGCTGCAGATTGGGCAACGAGGGACTGAGCAGCGGCAGCCTGAGCCTGCTGGGCAGCTACCTGTTGCGATTTTGGAATATAAGCACATCGATCCTTGCCATAATTTACACGCTTCCCAGCCCAAGCGGGCTCTGTTGGCAAGGTGTTAACGACCTATGGTTGCTTGATCAGCGCGCTTGCTCATTATATCGTATGCGGATAATTACCTTGGTTGCAATAGCAATACTCAAAAAGTGAACAAAACCAATGTTCTTATCGCGAACAATCTTGACTTGATCAATCAAGCCAAAGCGACTCAAATCGTCTCTCAAATGCTCTTCCGTCATGTTCTCGTCCAGTCCACCCAAATAAACGTTTCGACTGGCATTGCTCTGGCTTATAGCGAGAGCAACTTGAGTTGGGACAGGTGATGGTTTACCCCAACCAATCTTTAGCTCTTGGCCATGAAGGGAGAGTTTTTTTATTGTCGCATCCGCGTGGAACGCCGCCGCGGTGCCGCCTTCTAGGAAGGAAAGGAAAACGCACGACTTCTCAGGAAGGACACGGATGGACTCCAGGGGACCAAAGTGTACAAGGTTGAGAAACTCGTCGACAGACGCCGTCGCAGGAAGATTGCCTACGTAAACGGTCCTATTAGGTAAACCTGACACAGACATTAGAGCTGCAGGAGAGTAAGCTGCTGCCGCTTGGGCAGCAGGGATATTAAGGTTTAGCGATGGAATCCGCTGCTGGTTATAATTCTGTCCTTTCATCAGCTTCGTTTTCCGACTAGAAGGAAATTGAATGATTACCTGGGCGAAATTGGCCATTTGAGCATTGTATGGGAAAGTATTAAGCATATTCATGCCTGGAATTCCCATGCCAAGCATGTTGTAGGAAGTAAATCCCCCATAGCCATTACCATTGGGGCTGCCCTGTTGCGCGTGCACTTGTTGTTGCTGTTGCTGCTGCTGCTGCTGAACAGCAAAAGCCGCGGCAGCGGCGTTTGGACTGAGTTGCGAGGACATTGGTGCACCATTAGCTTGTGTATTGATGGTAAGGGATGGAGTGGAGTATAGGGGGCTGCTCGTGAAAGCGTTCGGAGAAGGAGAGTTGGCAAAGGCCGATTGAGCAATGCTTGCCTGAGGCCCGTAGCCGTAATTGGCAAACGCGTCTCGCGACGAGTTCGCACCAGCAGAGTTGGCACTGGTTTGACCCGGATAGGACGTTGGAGACCAGCGGGCTTTTTTGGCATCAGGACCACCGGATGGATCCATGGAGCGCTGAGGATGAAGATTTCAGCCTGAGAAATTAATCGAGGAAGAAAGGAAATACCTTCATCATGTCAATGTCAAACGAATACGCCGAATATGGTGAAGCGAAGGCGGCCTGAGAGTCGTCCATAAATGCGGTAACGGAGGAGGGGAGTACAGAACAAAGAGGTGAAGGACAACGGCGGAAAGAGTATGGAGAAAAAACAGAGTTAGAGAACGAGGTTCAAGGGAGGGAGCGGAGGTGCAGTCGTACAGAAGTCGACTGGACAAACGAGTGTGGGTTGTGGTGATAAAAAAAAGACACGCACAGAAACAGAAGAAAAGAAAAGATAGGAGATGTCTCGCTATGTAAGAAAGACGAATCCAATACCGAAACGCCTGAACTGAAAAACAAAGTCCTTCTTCTGCTTCAAAAACTTCCTTTCCAAGCTTTTCCCACCACTGCGCACGGACCCTAATGATGTCAGCATTCTTCCTCGCTTACCGGGGATACCTGCGCGCACGAGATTAGAAACAAAGCACTTTATTGTTTCGATATATGATACGAGCGGATACGGCTAGCGGTGTGTGCGGTATTAACCGCCGATCGGCGCTGGATGGATTACATGCGCCAATTGGGTTTCACTATGTTCCTGGAGTGCCTTGTTGTCAATTGCAACATCATAACATTGGCGCGTGAGCGGGTGATCATAGGCGCTCCCAGAGTCATGCCAACGCGTGTGGGATGAGCAGGTTGTTCGCCAGTAACGAAGGGAGGAGACATTCCTCGCGGCTTTAAGGATGTGAGGGGCAATTCAGGACATTCAGTTGCAGGTGAATCCGTGCTTTTAACCCTTCGCCGCATGCTGTACCTAGAGCGCATACAGCTGCTGTATATGATGAACCGTGACGTCAACTTTTCATGTTTGTTTGCAATACATTCTGTTGCAAAACAAACTATATCTTATGGCAACGGTCATGCCGGATGACAGACACTATTCACCACGACGTTCGAGGTCGCCTTCCGAAGAAGAGATGATGACAGTGAGAGAGTGAAGGCATACCAAAGCAGACGAGATTATGACGACAAAGACTGGCATTACAGGGGACGTTCCAGATCAAGATCAAGGCGCAGGTCAAGGTCGCCAGGGCGCGTAGGCAGAGGAAGCCGCAGTAAGAGTCCTGGAGAGAAGAGGAAGAGCCGTAGTCGCAGCAAAAGTACAACGCGGAAGCGGCGGAGATCACTTTCAAGGTCGCGATCGAGGTCGAGAGACCGGAAGGAAAGGAGACGGCGAGAGCGATCCCCCTCGAGTTCCTCTGGGGACGAGAAGAAGAAAAGGAAGAAAGATAAAGACAAGGAAAGGCGGAGGAGCAGAAGCAGGGAGCGGAGGAAAGAAGAAAAGAGGAAGAAGAAGGAAAGAAAAGACAAGGTATGTTGTCTTAACTTGTCGCGCGGTGTTGCATCTATCTGAGACTAGTGCTAGAAGAAACACGGCAGTAGCTCCTCTAGTTGGGGAAAGCATGGCATTATCTCTGAAGCGGAGTGCGTTATCAGTCTACAGCTTTTTATGGCACTACCTAATATCTGGCTTCAGTATGTTCACTAAAAGCCAAGAATTCCACACTTGGCTCGTTGAAGAGCGCAAAATTAACCCCGAGACAATTTCAAAAGATCAAAGCAAGAAAGAATTTGCAAAATTTGTTGAAGACTACAACACTGGTGCGTATTCTGATTCCCACCATAATGAATGATAGAGTATAATGTGCGCTTCACAGCGACGCTTCCCCATGAGAAGTATTACAACATGAGCACATATGAAAAGCGCATGACTGCTCTCAAAGAGGGAGAGTTTCTACCTCCCGATGATGGATATGACCCTCAGGCTGACATGCAAACTCTTCGGAGTGCACATAAGCGAAAACCGGTGGAGCAGGAAAGTTTCCTGAATAAGGATCAGCTTATGGAGCTGAGAAAGGTCCAGCACGAACGCACTGAGGTGAGTCTTACACTCTGCCTCCTACCTGAACTCGACGTGATGGATTAGGCTGGTAAACGAAAGCTGCTTGGGATGGAGGTGAAGCAGAACATGGGCGTGCGCATGGACGTAGACTACTCATAGTGATCGGGTTGCATGTCTCTCTGTAAATACAAACCTTACCTACCTTCAATATACCCTACCTCAATTTCAAACTCAGCCGAAACCGTCGCCTTGCCTTGCCTGTTATGCTTAGCGTACCAGCTATGGTACACAAGACATTGTATGCCAGTTACACAAGCATCACGTTTCCGCAGGCTGCGGAACTGGCGTTGGAGATAACCAGGTATGTTTACATGATTGATTTAGGGCATATAGCTGACGATAACTGGGTGTTTTCCACATGTAGACAGTGAAACGAAGCGAATAAGAGACTCGCGCATGATTCGAGAAACTTGGTGTTTGCGATTTTTTCAGCGTATCGATATGCCAAGGATGTGCCACCGGGGCTGGAGGAACAAATTAACAGTGCTTTAACGTGTGTCGAGTTCAAGTTGCATGTTATGGACTTTCCTTTGACCCATGTCCACTTAGTGTTCTTCTCGAGGTCAAGGCGTTTGTAGAAAATGCCTCTTCTAGGCAGGCTAAAGCGGATGCAGAACGGACACAACAGCAGGAGTGAGTTTGTCGCGGGAAATGAGCACAGCGGCGAACTGATTAGTATCATTTCAGACACATATTAGCCTTGAGGCTGTGGTGAACAAATTGCTTGTGTACGCATAGTCGCATTTGCTGTGGAACGAGGAAATATCTTTGAGATATTTAATAACAAGAACAAAGAAGAGCCTAACGGACAATCAAAAGACTCCAGTCCCGATCCTAATCCAACACCTGGTCCTGATCCCAGTGCTAAACCAGCATCGGGCTTGGATTTTAGCGGTGCAGGCGGCAGCTCCAACCGCTGGGCCGGTATGAAGATAAATCGTGGAGGTCATACCATGACGAACGATGTGTATGCGTCGGGCACAGACTTCAGATCAAATTATGCGGGTCAGTACTGTCTAGCAATATTTGTTCGCATTCGACTATTTTCATCTCCATTGCTGAGGTGCCGGAACCCAACCGCAGGTGTTCCTCATCGTAGCAAGTCTATGAGTAAATTGTCCTTCTCCATTTAATATCACCCATCTAATCGATTGTCCTTTTCGAAAATGTAATTGTGTCATGTCTTCCACAGAAAACACATGATCCCCTGTGGAATGTTGGCGTGGTGGCGAGGAGCTGATCGAAAGAAGTAAATTGCGTTGACATACTGCCGCGTAGTGGAGCTGCCATGACAAGGGCGATGCACTGCGATCAAATGGGGTTCCACCTTGAAGAGCGCTAATAAGGCTTGCCAGTTCATGCGAACTATCTCCTGCGTCATGCGCTCTGCCTCTTTCATGTGTCTTGCCAGTTGATCAGCGAGTATATTCGCCAGAGTCCAGATGCGCCATGTTTTGACCGCGTAGCTTCTTCGTTCCGTCGACTTGTCTGTACAAGACCGCCGAAGAACAGATCTCAGTCACCGAAAAATAGATAAGGATTACTTCCAGCGAGGCTACCCGTTGAGATCGGCTTTCCCTCTATGTAGAATTTGGAAATAATGCGCTCCTCCTCATGAAAAGTGCATGACTGTTCTCAAAGACGGGATTACCCTCTCCGGAGTGCACATAAGCGAAAGCGTGGAGAAGTATACGTAGCGCTTACAAATAAGGGAATTCATAACACACCTCGCTGTCCACAGCATAGCTATTAGTCTAGCCATGCCTGATATTATTTTGCTCGGTGCAACTGGCTTTACAGGCCGTCTGATTGCACGTTACCTCGTTACACACCCTCAGCGTGGCCGCTTTACATGGGCAGTTGCTGCACGCTCCAGATCCAAGCTGAAAGCCTTGGACGACGAACTTGCGCTCTCACCAGATGTCGAACTGGTCGAACTCGATGTAACGAACGAAACAGATGTTGAAAGGGTCATTAAAACTGCACGTGTGGTGATTAACACCGTTGGACCTTTCCACCGTTACGGAACACCGGTCGTCAGAGCCTGCGTACGCAACGCAATACACTATGTCGACATCACAGGAGAAACCCCTTGGATACGGGACATCATTTTCGAGTGCGTTAATCATGTCTATAAAAGCCATTCTCGTTTGACGACACGGACAGGCTAGACTACTTCGCCACCAAAACTGGTGCAATTATCGTCCCCTCATGTGGAATGGACTCCATACCCTCAGACCTGTCTGCATATCTTGCAAACAAGACCCTGAAAGCCGAACTCAATGATGATCTGAGAAATTATGCCACGACCTCAACTACCGCTTACAACGTCAAGTCCGGCATATCCGGAGGGACCTTTGCAAGCGCCATATCCACCATCGAAGAGACTGACGTGACAAAATTGAACCTTGCTCATCAATCGTACGCGTTGAGCCCAGGTAATGTCCAGTTTGATACTAGATAGGATATAGTCTGACAGAATGGACACGAAGCCATTGGGCCCGCGATACCCAGCTTCAAGCCTTACTATGAGCTTACAATCCCAGGAGAGAAGCCTCTTATCGGTGGTTATTTTGTGATGCGCGGAAGCAACACGGCAATTGTTCAACGAACACAAGGGTTACTCGAGGTTCAGGCCCTAGCTGAGAAGAAGATGGGGCGGACTACCAAAAACTATGGGATTGCGCAGAAACAACGATACGGGCCGTCGTTCAAGTATGACGAATTCTACGTCACCTCATCTATTTGGCAAGCCTTGCTAGTGTCATTCTCATTCGCACTTGCTGTAGCGTTGATGTTCGTTTCTCCCGTGAGCCAATTTACTCAATCCATGATTAACTTTATTCACAATCGTTTGAAGATCCGTCGGCTTGCTAAAATGTATTTACCTCAGCCCGGCGAAGGCCCTTCTGACCAGTTGAGTTACTTTGGTTATGTTGGGTACTCGAACTTACCACGATACGATAGCGAAATGAAAAACGGGTATCTCACCGGAACCAATCTTACTACCTCTGCCTCGCGTCCACCCGTCCAGGTAAAGACCGTCCTGAAGATTAAAGGCGATCCTGGTTACCAGGGGTCGGCGAGTAAGTTCTTTTCCACGACAGTTGATTCAATCTTAATCGAGTCTTTGGTCTAGTAATGATATCTGAATGCGCTTTGGCTCTCCTTCTACCTCCTGTTTCGACCAACAGTATGGAGACTGCGACTACGTATTCAGCCATCCCAACACTTCCGCCTTTGGCGCAGAGAGGGGGCGTGTTGACACCTGTGACTGCCTTTGGAGATGTGTTGGTTCGGCGTTTACGAGATACCGGAGTGTTCCAGTTTTCGAGTTCGGTCGTGAGTGAGAAGCGGAAATCGTCTTGATGTCTTGTTCTGTTACGCTTTCGATGCTTTGAATTGTCCTGCTATGAATTGTTCGTTCTTTTGGGGGTTATTCAAGGGATTTAGATTTGCTATGATCGAACTTTGCCCGCTTCTTCGTAGTTCTAGGGTGTACTGTTTCATCCGAGTTCTTGCAACGATTCACCTGCACGCATTGCGCCTCGTGTTATTGTAAGGCCTAAAAATAGCGTTTTCCAGAAATCACTCGGCCTTGTCTGACAGGCCAAAAGCGAGAACCTTGTACATGTGCCTCAAGCGTGGTTAATTGGGGCCACTCGGATGAGCGGTTAAATAGGGCGCCATACCTTGACTCATATATACCACATCCCGACCACGATGCCAATCCAGGCGGCGCCTCCGAGTCAACACGAACGGTTTTACTTCACCGATGGCAAGCTCAGACTTCAAGTGACGAGACTTCATATTGTTCTGGTGCCGCTAGTGCTGACGCCACTGGTTGCATAGGTTGAGGATACTTTGTACCTCGTTCACACATATCTCTTTACGACTCATGCCCGTAACTTCATGCCCGCTCTCCCTGGTGCCAGTGTACACTTTTACACTATCCTGAACGATGTCAAACGGACGGATTTTGATCGACTGCTTTCTTGTTTATATCCACGGTGGGTGTCAACTCGGAGTGTCGGCTTCATATCTTACTTATTTATTGACAATACGGGTTAGAGAGTTAATGGTAGAGGAACCTAGAACCTCCGAGGAATGGATATCAATCCTAAAATTGGCCTCTAAATGGGAGTTCCAATCTCTCCAGAAACGGGCTATATCCGAGCTGGATAGTATCGCCACACCGATCGAGAAAGTCGTTCTCGGTCGGGAATATGATATCCCTGAGTTACGCCTTCCGGCTTACGTCGATCTCTGCAACAGCATCGTCCCTTTGACAGAGGAAGATGGTGAGCGCCTCGGTCTTCAGGACGTGATCAAAATCTATCGCGTGCGCCAAGAATTGTGGGGTCAGGATATTAACCCCGTCTCCTCTGAGGACATTTTGGCGAAGGTCAGGGCTCAGTTCCTGCCTTTGCGCCCATCGCCTCCACCCTCTCGTATCAACGCTTCGCTGCCGCCACAAATTCCTGTTCGTCCGCCATCGCCTCCATCATTCGATTTGTCGCCTCCGCCCCAGCTCCTTGCTCTTAAAGACTCTCCAAAGCCTACCAAGCAGGAGGATATGGTTATTGCAAGTCCGACAGACAAATCGTTTTTGTTGGAGGTAGCCGAGCGCAATCGCACTCCGAGTCCCGCATCTTCAGTTGAAGATCCAGTCACTCCTCCTCCGTTGCTGCAGCCAACGCGGGCCATAGTTTTCGTTCCGGCAGAGAAGCTAGACTCAATGGCAGAGCCAGTGATGACAACGAAGGTAGACTGGACGTCAATGGCAAAGCCAGTGATGACGACGACCACTGCGTTGCCTTCGGCTCAAGGCGAGTTCTATGACATCTCTACGAGTATTTTGCATCTTAATGGTTATCAAAGTAGGCCCAAGTGTAACTCCTAAGAAGCAGAAGCAGGCGCAACCGCCACCTAACCCTCCCGGCACAGGTAAGAAGGGCAAGAAGAGAGCGGCCGCATTGGCAGCTATGGCTGCAATGAATGGAAATGCGTATCCGTTTCTTTGACATGAGTTCACGAATCACACCGTCTTGCATACACGCTTTCTGTACGTTACAGCTCGAAAGCTCGAAGCCACGTTGCACATGTAAAATATATTGAAATCGATGTATATTAAGTATTAAGAGGTCTATGTGTGTGTATCCGAGTATCGAACGTCAACGCGTCAACGCTACGCGACTATTCTAAGCCTCCTAACAGTAATATAATGAACACAGCTATTCACATACATGATAAAAGCATATTAGGTGTCGAGATTCATATGAGTGCCGATATGGTATAAATAAAGCGGTCGTCAATTCGTAACAGGATTAAGTAGAATAACAATACATCATGGGATCGTATTTTGCGTCATATCAATGAGTTCATAATGATGACAAGGTAGCTGGAAGTGCATGAAACCTGTGCAAAATAGGTGAGGATACAGTTTTTTTTTCTCTTTTTGGAGAGGACTCACGATACTGTATCGCTTTTCTTTCTTGAACAGAACGGATCACGATAGACAATGAATTCACAATCTCGCACAATATGAGAATGAATTCCGTTGCCTGCACATTTAACCAACAATGGCTGCCACATGCCATCTCTGATACGCCCGAGAAATGGGCCATCGTCGCTGCCGCAAGTGCAAGCGTCCATAAATAAGCCATTGTCCACGTTACAAAGATAAAGGATAACGACGCTGCAAGCGAATTTGGATGTTTTTCCAGATCTTCCTCAGAAACGTAGTCGCATAAGAGCATAATTGAATGAAGGATTATGGATATGGAAGATACTGTTGTGCCCACAAAGAAGGTCGCATGGCCCAAGGAGTCATGATATTCAGTGGCGAAGATGCACAAAGACAGTGCGAGCGAGGAGCAGGTAAGGGTATAAATATCTGCCGGCAAGACGTGCATGGGCGGGTAATTGAGAAGTCGATGGTATGGCGAAGGCGGATAAATACCCCCCCTTGGCTAGGAGAGAAGCTAGAGGTTGGTTGCACATTTTAGTCAGGATCTCGGAACGCCAAGCGACACTAGCGCAATCTCGGAGCTTCATTCACATCGTTCAAAGTTAAAGGATTCGCAAGGTGGTGAAAGATAAAGCAACCACATGTCTTTTATACTTGCCCATAAGAAGGGAGACCAGAGTAATGCTACGGTCATGGACCTTGCGTCGCCAGAGTAATCGAGTAACCAGATGTTCGGATATTCAAGAGCAGTCCGCTTGCTGACCATCGGAGTGACGCGGTCTAACCGTAAACTCGAGCATGTTACAAAAAAGGGTATCGAGCAGGGCCAAATTCGGGAAATTCGGGTAACTGAAGACCCGTTTTCCACCGGCAATTGGCCACTTCTCATGCGTATGTGCTGTATGGCCGAAAAAAGCTGGGTTGTAGGGAGTGCTTGAAGAGCCTCGGAGCGAACGTCCCGCCTAGCGAGGCAGGGACACCTGGCCATGTCAAAATCAATCGAAAATGCGCGAGAGCACCAGCCCTGCAGGTTGTTTTACGCGAGGCTGTATAGGCGATGCTCGTATCGGATACTTCAAATTAGCTCGAGCCGAGGGCGAGAGCAAGAGTGAAAAACACCAAATCAAGAAAAGTAGAACCACGGGCCATGGAATAAAGCAAGACGAATGCGGAACGACGGGCGTGAGAGCACTATCTACCATTTTCGCTGATATACGATAGGGCAGAGTTGCGGGAAGCTGGTCGAGTTGGAACATCCCTTCGTGGTTCAGCATTAGGCTCAAAGAATGCAGGGTCAACGTATGTCGTTGGATCAAATCTGGAGTAGGTCCCCATAGAACCATTTGAAAGGACACGCGCCAGTGTCTGTCCATTCAAATTTGGCGAACTGGAAGCAGCAGGCAAGTCAAAACTTTTCCCCATCGGCGACGAGACCGCAGGATTCGGAAGGTCACTTTGCCTTGACGATGGTCCAGCCATATCATGTGATTCCCACACCGCAGAAGTTGAAGATGATTCTGCGGCTGCAGTTTTAGCCAGGTAGCTTTCCCTAATATCCATTGCAGGTGTCAGCTGAGAAGGTGTACGGGGTCGTGCTGTGGAACAGATACATTGAAAACTTGAAATGACAAGGACATGAAGGACATACTCCGAGCGTTCGGAATTCCACCATCTGTCCGAGATCGGTCCGGAGTCGACGGCCGTGGGAGAGGCTGCGAAGCTATACTTGGGCTAAGAAAACGATTCGGTAATTCATCGTGATGACGTGGTTTCTCAGACGATGTTCGCGAGTTTGACTGCTAGAGTTAGACACATGCATTTCAAATAAGCCGAACACGGGCGTACCGGGGTTTGTATATCAATTGTCACTAGTGGAGTAACCTCCGACATTGTTCGTCTATGTCTTCTGGAAGAACCATTGTTTACGGATGCTGGGCCAAGTTGAGGATAACGGGAGTCCGAGTTAGACAAATCAATCTTAATTTGCAGCCAAATATTAGTCTTGCAATGTTAAGATTGTGCTATACACTTACGGGTCCTCTCGCTAAATGACTATCCACTGTCGATGACGATGTAAAATGGCGAATGTTCGGCACGCGAGACGTATCAACACGAAACCTGTCGGTAATCGGAGTATGCTCTCTGCTCATCGGATCTTCGTTGATGACGCTCAGAAGACTTTCTTTCTCCTTGAGTTTCTTTACCATAGTGGCTTCTTTCCCGCTTTTTGCAGACAAACTGCCGTTTGACATGTTTATATCGCGAGACAGCAGTGGGGCGGGGGTCCTGATCAATTGCAGTTGTGATGTGTGGGTGGAACCTGAACCGAATGAATTTGTACGGTGTCTCGATCCTCGTGTACCCAAAGATGTTCCTTTGGGGTGATACCAGGACGATGAAGGTGCTCTAGTACGATCATACATTTCATCCTCGTCTGGATCAGCAGCAACGCCCGGCGCCGATGCTTCGCTTGTAGGGTCTGGATCTAGGACTCGGCGTTTCCCAAATTTGTTGCGGAAACTAAATGACCTGTACCACGAGAACTTCTTTTTCTCATCTTGAGGAGTAAGTGATGGTCCTCTGGGCGCCTGAGAACGGCTAGGGCCTTCTTGATCAGGGGATGGATCATATCTAGCTTGATCTTGCGTTCGCGACGGGGCGCCGAACGTATGATGTTGTTGCGCGGTTACCCATTGTCCGTTTGAGACGTTGCTCCGTTGGTGTGGATCGTGGTGTGTTGGTCTAGGCTCCTGTGGTACATCCGAAAAGTCGACACGGAAGACAGAAATTCCTGGAGTCTGATTGCCGGTATCCACGGGACGGACAGGTCTATCAGGTTCAGTGATGATGGAAAGTTGCGGCGGGTTTTGGGGACGTAAGTCCTGTTCGACGGGCCTTGGCCGCGGCCCTGGTGGCGGTGGCGGATGGAAAGTGGGTGGCCTACTAGGTCGACTAGGAAGGTCACTGAATGGATCCGGTATCGTTGACTCCGGACGAGCTGAACTTGGTATACGAACCTCAGTTGGCTGTATGAGCTCTGGAGTTGAAGAACGAGATGAATGCACGCCGTCGTCTGCCTCTTCGGCAGCAGATTCCTCCGCACGTCGCCTGCGGCTAACAAACAGAGGTGCAGCCGTGGGCAGTTCGTCTATGATGTTGCCGTTCCCTGCGAATGACTCCTTAGCCCTTTCAAACCCATCTTCGAATCCCCATCTTCTTCCTTCCGCTCTAGCAGCATCAACAAGCCGTTGTTGACGTAGCCTCCTCGCTTTGTCTCGTGCTCGAGATGCCGCCTCTTCTGCCTCCTCCCGCTGTTGTCGCAGCACCCTGAGCGCCTCCTCTGCACGTATAAGCTCTTGTCGGGCATTTTCCAGCTGAGCACGGTACAAGTCCAACTCCTGGTCTGCTCTAGATGCATCTTGTTGGGCCTCAATCCTGCTCTGGTTGATTTGCCGCAATCTATCCAGTGCTTCCTGGCTGTCTCGTTCCAGCTCGGATATTCGCGCTGATTGAGCGTTTAGGCGCAGAACTGCGGCGCGGAGAATTTTAGAAAGCCTTTTCGCCTCATATTCTTTATCAATGAGAAAATTTAGCAGTTCTTCTGGTGTGAGATGAGCATAGGCACGCTGTCGTTCGTGTCTACGAGAACTTGAGATGCCGTGATTGTCCGAACCATTGACAATAAGTGAGATGAGATTGGAGGGGTCTGAGAAGAAGTCTGGATCAAGTGAGGACAAGCCGAGGGGTTGAGAATCCCGGATACTCGGTTGATGGAAGTGGAATGATACACTGTCAATGGCTTTTCGTTAGTCTAAGGAGATGTTGATGGTTTGAACACGCTCAACTCCGGTTCATTCAGCAAAGAAGTCATTTAAGTTGTCGGCGGAGGTCATCAAGCATCTGATACGGACACAGCCAAAACTGTCAACGTCATGAGAATTCGTTAGAAAGGAAGGAGTTGAAAACCGACACGAGTAACAGCAATACACAAATTACAATCCTAGCAATGAACTAGTAGTAATACAGGAACCGAAACCATATTGCTATCATAGCAACGAATGAAACAATAAATACCGGACCTTCCACCACCCAAACACCGTCAGTGGTACGTACAAGAGTCCCATACGACGTGTCCTTTTCGTCTTACAGATCCCCAAGATAGATTATTCTCTGGTTAAAGTCCCCATGTGTCCTACCTGATTTGCTCGCTGATCCCTCTTCCAATGGAAACCCTATATTTATCGGTCTCTCGAACATAATGAGAAACGTATCTGCTGCGGAATCCGCGATGGAGAAGGTCGCAATAGGGGAAGACGGAAGGACGTCAGAGCATCTTCCAAAAATGCCCGTTTCAAGATCGTGAAAGAGGTAATTTTCCTCCATCGACAACGTTAACTCGTCAGGGTAGAGTCGAACCTTGCTCGGAAGCCATGGTTCGGAAAATGGCTCATAGTCAAATGGCCGATCATGTTGATATAATGGACTTTCCAGCGTCATATCAGTTGAACAGGAGCCTTCATCTTCATCTTCCGAGGTGAAGACACTGGCTCTCGACGGAAGAGGTTCCTCAAATGTCCATTCGAGGCAGCTGGTTAGATCGTCACTGCTGGTATCCGAATCCCATATGAGAGGAGGTGCATCGTCAACGTCGCACTCGATGTCCAAAAGATCGACCTATCACGGTAAGAACAATTAGCCAACTGGCTGATATATCTCATACCCGACAATTCGACGCAGAAGTCTCGTCATATAGTTGAAAGGGCAGAACGGCTTTCCGACCATCGGTTGCCCTCGACCTTTGCCGCTGACCTGCAACTGCTGCAAGGGAGATGGGAGATGAAGCAGACATTACGATTGAAAGAAAGTGGGCAATAGAACGAAGCAAGAAGAGCAGACGAAGGAACCTGCAGCTTATGGGGAGCATCAAGGCATTTTCGAATCGTTTTATACCTTTCCACTGGGTAATTCTTCTATCCGACTGGTCTCATAGGCTATCATACGTTTCCCCTCTGCTGCTTCATGTATCGTCTATAACAGCCTGGGATGCAGCTTTCCAGCGGGAATCCGGTGAATGACGACCAATCACGGGAATAATTAAAGGCCTGATAAGGATGGATCTAAGCAGGTAAGTAACCAGAGCATTGATGAAACATGTATCTGATTTAACTGGTACAGCACTCCGAGCTATATTCGTCCATCCACCCCAGGTTGGAGAGACACTAGCGGCTGTCGTTACCCATTCTAGGGTATGAATCTTTTGACTCTGGCATTTCCCGGCGTCTCGTCGTTGCACTTGACAACCTTACCCAGGGGTTGGAAGCTTCGTCATAGACCTTATAATTGCTATCCTCCTGCCTATTCTTGCTATAACTGAACTCAAGAAGCGGACTTTATCGGGACAACAGGACTGAAGATCGCATCCAGGGGCCATGATCTAATCATGCGGAACCGAAGATTTTCAAAAAGTTCACATGCGGTCTGAACCGGTCTGATATTGGGGCCAAAACCCTCCTGCGATTTCTGGGGACGAACGAAAGATGCAGGACTCTTGCGACGTGACGTGGATAATGATTCAATTACTGTGTACATATGTATACATGGTTCAAACATAGTCTCGTCATGGACTCTCGTTGGAGCTGCTCTGAGCTAAATAAAATCAAGGACGTTGCTTGTGGCTTTGCTATTGGATTATCTGTGAGTGACCCCGATACTACCAAGCTGGATAAAGACATGAATTACCTAGGGACCTTGCACAAGAACGCCTTTTGCCTGAACATACTTCTCCTGACGAAGTACGACATGTAACCATCTTTCCGGAACCTCGAGCTCATTCGTATCTCTGGGGCGAATTGGCGTTTCGCACATGTTGGATTGTCTATCGCCATTCTGAATTCCTCTTAGAGGAAACGAGCGCATCTATATGAACCTCGTCAGCAATGCATAGCAAACATTTCATCCGGGACATACTTTTCTGAGAGATAGCGAGAGTCTGAATGGTTCCATTCTAAAGGTTATCCGCGGGAGAATTCGAGACGTTGAGGAACATCACTAGGGCTGCGCTTTTATGATCGCTTGTTTCGAGGAATCTGCTCAAGCCACGTAACATCAAAGCGGCAGCATTTACCTTTCTGGACTGTAAAGCGCACGCTTGAGGCATCATGAATCATGGATTAGCATTGTTCCCTACAGTTGCACTTGCATTGACAAGCGTGTCAAAGGCTAATTTATTGTAATGCTTTTCGAGTGACGGCTCACGAAGCTAAAATGATGGGCAAGCGATCCGCAATGGCCCAGCGCAGCCTGCGAAAGTGGGTGTCTTTTTTTTAACATTTAGTTTTTTGGATGTGTCGATCAATTTGAATCTTGATTTGTGTTCCGACGAATACGGAACCTCCGAGACTGAATTACTGTTTAAAATTTAAACTTTTTATTTTTTATCGACTAAGCATACGCCCACAGAAGACAGACGGTGGGGGCAATGCGGGATGGAAAAAGAAGCGTCCACCACAAGAGGAGTACATCACGAGTTCAGCGAAGGCTGAAGCTGAAGCCGGGCCCGCTTTGACAGCTTTTGCGGGGAAAGGCGTAGACAAACAAGTGTCAATAGTTGTCGGTTGGGTTATCAGGTCCGCGGCCGTGCTGAATTGCTCTTATCCCCGCCCACCATGTCCTTACTCTTGCAGCTGTCCGTCATTGCAGTGTCCCTCGCTACCTCCGTCGTAGCTTCCCCCCTTTCTACTGATCCTCTTTTTGCTCCTTCTCGGGGTTCCCCTTTCGGTCTTGCACCGCTTGTAGCACCGGAGCATGCAATTAACAATTCCTACATTGTTATGTTCAGGGACGACGTTTCTCCACAGTCGAGGGACAACCACCTCAACTTCTTGCAGTCCGTTAACCAGGCAGACCCTCTTGTGGGAGACGAGTCAGGCCTCACCCATGTATACGATGGTCCCGTGAGAGGTTATGCTGGCAAGTTCACGAGGCGTGTCGTTGATCAGATTCGGGCAATGCCTGAAGTTGATTTCGTGGAGCGCGACCAAATTGTGAGGACGCAGAACGTCACTACTCAGAGAGACGCTACATGGGTGAGTCCTTCGCAATTGGTCGGAATTCGGAGTCGGACTAACAAAACTGAAATTTTAAGGGATTGGCCCGTGTCAGTCATCGGCCGCCGCTGAACTTTGGGTCGTTCAGAAAATACGTCTATGATATTCACGGCGGAGAGGGTGTTGACGTTTACGTCATCGACACTGGTATCAACATTGGCCATGTTGAGTTCGAGGGTCGGGCGTCGTGGGGAACAACCGTTCCGCAAAACGACGAAGACGTAGATGGAAATGGTCACGGTACACACTGCGCCGGCACTATCGCCTCGCGTAAATATGGTGTAGCCAAGAAGGCGAATCTCTACGCTGTGAAAGTGCTGGGTTCCAATGGCAGCGGCTCCATGTCAGATGTTGTAAAGGGTGTTGGATTCGCCGCAGAGGCTGCAAAAGCGAAAGCAGCGTCCAACAAGGGCAACCACAAGGGCTCAGTCGCGAACATGAGCCTCGGTGGGTCGAAGTCGGTTGCTCTCAATAAGGCTGTTAATAAAGCTGTTGAGGCTGGACTGCACTTTGCCGTAGCTGCTGGTAGGTGGTGTTTATACGATAATTTTCCCAACTGACCTGTATGCAGGTAACGACAACCGGGACGCTTGCAACTATTCCCCTGCAGGGGCGGAGGAAGCCATCACAGTCGGCGCATCCACCCTCGGAGATGAACGTGCATACTTCTCCAACTTCGGATCTTGCGTGGATGTTTTCGCACCCGGTAGATATTTTTTGGTATCCTTACAATATGGTTGCCGATGTCTCCGTTTTAGGCCTCAACATTCTGTCAACGTATAAAGGGAGCCCTGAAGCCACAGCCACCTTATCGGGTACTTCTATGGCATCTCCTCATACAGCCGGCCTGATGGCGTACCTACTCTCCATTTACCCATCACCTCAGTTTAATCCCAAGTTTGATGAAAAGTATAACCTCATCAGTCTTCAAGATCAGCATTCATTTGACGCCTACACTGTGTTGCATGCTTCGCTTCCAAGCTGGATATCCTACTATATGCCTTCACCTAGATTACTAGAAGCTCTGACAGCACCGATACCTGGCAAAACCCTGACGCCATTGCAGCTGAAGAAGGCCATTGTAGCATTGGCATCGCAGGGTATGCTAAGTGACCTCCCCGAGGATACCGTCAATTTGTTGATTTTCAACAATGCAACTACTTGAGTAGAGGGTTGACCATATATGCGTTAATATATTACACGTTGGGCTTGTCATCGATCATCATTCCTAGTTTCATGTACCATAGATAACAGTTTGGATTATACGAGCATCTTGCTCGCATCGTACACTCCGTTGCAGCTGTAATGAAAGAAGACCGGTCCGATCCCAACTGTAGAATGGTGTTTACCTCAACGGTCGAGTTGACCTACAAGTAGGCTAGTTACGGATGCATATTACAGGTATCATAGTTTCGTTGCTCAATCGCTCAATCGGGTAAGCAGGAGTTGCCTTTTGCAAGTTCGACTTCCTTTCGGCGATGTACTCGGGGTTTTGAAATATATCAAGAAGTTTTGTCTTCGGAGAATGATGATAACAGCTAGTTACATCATGAGGCACATGCGATTGTCCACACAAATGCCCTGTGAAGATGGGTGTTATGGCGGTTCAGTCACGGCTCATATGCGCGGGAGTCTCATCCACATACAAGGCCATGTCGCAACCAACAATATCAATGTGGATCAGACTCCCGACAATTGCAGAGCCCGCGACGCGTCCACGCGTCGGGATCCTGCCTAGATCACAAGGGACGCCGCATGATATTGAAATCATCCAGATCAAAGTTCTTAGTATTGCACAGCAGCTGTGCCGCTACGTCACTAATCACGTATGTGATGCTCGTGTCTTGGGGTCGCTACGGCTGCCACAGTTAAGTACGAATGAGGGTTGTAAGGCGAAGTTTCTTTGTGGTCCGGCCGCGGGTAACCATACTCGTATTGTATTGTAGTACGTGCCTGTACAAAATGACTAGCTTAGATATTCAGCTCGGTCCGGACAGACCCTTTGTGTTTACTTTTAGCTGATACGTGTTTCTTCAGTTGGCGTGCCGCCAGTTGCGGTACTGGGTCAGTTGAAACGCCAGGCGAGGCGTATATCGTGCGTCATGCTTTTTTGGAGAACAACGGTCTGCTCTGCGAAATCAGCACAGGTGTGGACGCAGAAGACTTTGTCTGGATTAGAGTAAAAAATCGATGGCGCTAATTCACTCCAAAATTGCCTTTTTTGTTACTCGGTTAGCTCTGATCCAAATATCGCCTCCAAAGGCATGTATCACGATAGTGACAGCCACTGGAGGCATTGATCTGTGTACATCGTACGTCACAGGAGGCTAATTCTTTCATTCTCGTCAACACCAGGGAGAGCATCAACGCGATCTTTGAGTAGTAGGATAGTAGGAATGCAGAGAAGCGACGTCACTGAAAAAAGGCTGTATTTGCGCGCTAGACAGCAATACTAGTCATTATAAAATAAAAATTTCACGAGGACACTGGCCTGAATCGAAATCGGTTGCAAAGTGGCCTGCATCCGCGGCACGTTTTGCGCCTTATGGGTATGCGGATTCATCCGCGTGTGAGGGGAACAGCCCTGAACTAGGTATGAGCAAACGTTGTTGGATATGGTACAATATGGAATTAGAACGACGGAACTGCTGGGTGGAACGATTTGCCGATAAAAGGCATTTTCATTTTTATTTTCATTTTTGGGATTTTTTTTCCATCTCGCCTGCCTTTGTTCGCTTCGTCTCTGCTCTAGCGCCCAGCGCGCGCCTATGGGCTGCGTAAGGCTATGGCAATCGCCTTCTGCCGTTTTGCAGCTCCAAAGCATTCCCAGTGATGCTATACGCTTGGACCATTAGAGATTCTAAATAAAAAAAAACATTTGTCAATTACCAAAGATGGGCGAATGACTCGGTCAGTCTCACATACCCGTACGAGTCAAGGAACATCGCCCCCGCATCCTGCTTTGTATTCTCTTGCCTCGTTATTGCCGGCAGTTGAGGCGCAGTATCAAATCAGTTAGAGGTATTGTGTGGCATAGGCATTAGCAATAATGCCACATGGTGTAATTCGAACCGGGCAGCTTAATGGAACCGGGAGCGTGATTGCGTATTTGTCCGAAGTCCAATTTTACCACTATACGCCAGTAATATGGAGATCCAAATCGTCTTCATAGATTACCCAAACTTCTACAGCACTGTCAAAAGTGCTGTATATATAAGAACAGGGTCAAAACGACAGATCTTAACGCACCATCCAAGCCTCTCAGTGATATGCCACCTACTCTATCCGCTTATACTCAGGCGTCCGACATCCCCCAACGCGTCCTTGACACTTTGGAACACCACGCCTGTAACGCGAACGTCGTTCTCCCCAACATCCTGAAATCCAGGGAATGTCAGGCCAAAGGCGACCAGCTTTGGATCGTCTACGAGTTGAATGGGGAAATCGTATACGTCCTCGCCATCACTGAAGGCCTGATGGGATCATACCCAGCTTTTATTGTCACGACGAAGCGGGTTGAGGCTCTGGCTGGCCCTTCATTCGATTCTCAGATGGAGGAACTGGCACGAGAGTTGCTTGGCAGAGTTAACCATCGGCGCATTTACTCTGTCTTTGCCGTTCAACCCATTTCCATCAAGTTCAGCGACCTCTGGTCACAACTAACGGGCATTGCCATTGTCAAAGGACCATACTACGATTCCTTTATCAGCTTTTGCACAACGCAAACGTTGAGGACGGATAATCAGAGGCCCGCGCCACACCAATTTGAATTGAGGCTCGCTGAGCCAGGTGACATTGAACTGGTGGCGCCTATGTGTCAGGGCTTCTCAGAGGAATCTGTGAGGCATTTGTCTCTTTCCAAATATAGGGCTTACTCACTGATTATAGTTTCCATTCGTACTCGATCCGCGTCGCGCAAGAGAAGAGGCCAATTACTTGATAAGCCACGGCCTCGTTTGGGTGTATATGGCGCGCGATGAATATATGGACGATTATGAAGTTGCTTCGATTGTCGCTTGCACCCGGAACACGAATCGAGTGGCGACAATTACGAAAGTCTATACCCCAAATGAGTGGCGTAAAAAAGGGTGTGCCGGGCGCCTTGTCCGATATGTGTGTGAAGAGTAAGTAGAGCCTTCCTTTGTCATATATTATGACTTACGACTTATATGTGTACAGGATCCTTGACCAGGGAAAGGAGATGGTTGCCCTCTATGTTGGGGTCACTAATGCAGCTCGCAAAGTCTATGCCGACGCCGGCTTTGTCGGCTTGGGGTTGGGCGATGCTCATGTCGAGGGTGTTGATAGATGGGTTGAGATCGGTTTTGATCGCAATAATGTTGATCTTGGACACTGGTAGACTTCGTATCTTGTGCATTGCTTGGTTTCCCTACAAGAGCATTATACCCCCGATAGACTTTAGACTTTCCACTTACTACATAATTCAAGTCAACTAATCGTAGCATAGTCTTGACGAATGCATTTTTCTTGCCGCTCATAAAACAACTGCAAGTCAAATGAGAACAATCTCCTGAAACCATAGGTTCAATTCGAAACAAATAGCCGGCAACTCCATATGTGGTAACGTCGTCATTGATGAAATAGGGTTTTGAGCTGGTAGCGGGGAAATATAGGACAGTTGCTGCACAGCGACGGGAGTGTGTCGCTGGCATGTCACTAATGAAGGGGCATTCCGCTGTTAATGCGGCATACCTTAACACGTTAGCTCGCTTTCGCTGTCATGTGGTGTCAGTAACATGTTACGGATTCAGTCGATAAAGTGGTTTACACGCAATACATATTTGGTCATCTTACCCACATTGTTTCAACAATAGTTCCAATCAGAGTATCGCCGGGTCTGACATTCGAGGAATTGGCTTATACGTGGTTATACGGATGTCAATAGGCAGTTACATACAGAAACGGGCACGGGCCGGCAAACGCTATATCGTTCGATAAGCATTGAGAGTCCCCAAGTAGATTACTAAATAATCGAAATCAGCGGGTTGAGATCCCTCATGACCTGGACAATACCTGTGCGTATGCAATTACCGTACAGCATCTTTCAGCGTGACTGGGACGTAAACGCCTCTTGCGCAGCTTCAGCAAGAGCCTTCTCATTCATCTCTTCCTACGGGGACGTGTTAGCCGAGCGCCGGTAGGTCGCGTTAGGATCGGCTAACTACCTCTTTTCGAAGCTTCGCTGCAGCGTCACTTCGATCCATTAACTTGCCACCAACATTAATGATATTCGGGCTTGCCGGTTTGGCTATGCGCTTACCTCTGTAATCGGACAGGAGTTATACACGGGTTTTTTTGCAAGTTAGAGATGGAAGGTTCGTACCTCTTCCTTTTTCTATTATGTGTTTGTGCGCAGATACACCCATTGCTATTCCATAGATAGAAAGGCCGACTAGCGAATAGACCACGCCCCTGTGTAAGTAGTCCAAAAAGGACAACCTTGCCATTGTCCAAGTGAAAGTCGCCCAAAAAGATTGCGATATTTGTTTGTACGTGTTGTTCCGCCCAATCCTAGTTGCCCAAACTGGACCCGGCACAGTATGGACAACCACCGTATGCTAGCTACTCTATACGCGTGGTGCACGTTGAACGGCTTTGATATCGACCCGCGCCTCAAGTTTGATTGGAATTCGGACTCAGGCTGCGGAGTGTACTCGAAAGGATCCTATATTCCTGTCCACACGAAGCGTGAGCACCTCGTGCTTTCGCCTGATCCGCGCCAATAATTACCCACTTCGAGTCGTCCGGATCCCAAAACATGCCGTTTTATCGACCAAAAACTGCACACTGTCATCGTATATTCCGGCCTCACCGTATGGCCTTGGTGCACAGCTCGCACTGGCTTTGGCGCTTTATGTCGAAATGTAGCAACTTTTATCTCATCTAGAGTATCGCCACTGACTTTGAATGTAGTCTAAAAGGAAGATTCTCCAGATGGTTCGGATATTTACAGTCGCTTAATAGGGATATCGTTGATATTCCGGTGTTCTGGAATTTTGACATAGGCTCCGGTCCGAATCGCCGGCACCGGGAAGATGGAACAGAAGCGCTACAGTGGCTTAGAGGGACAGAAGTTGCCAAAATTATGAATACATTAACGGAAGAAAACAAATCCTTGATCGTAAGAATGGTGTGCAGATACTTTGCTGTTAACGCTAAATCATCTGCAGGACGAATTAAGGGACTATTATCGAGAAGTCGTGGAGCCCTTTATTCACCGTCACGGTAATGCAATAACCGGTCAGCACGAAATAGTCCCCATGCTGCACGGTTTCTACCAGGCTTATTCGCTTGTATCATCAAGAGCCTTTGTGGTCGATGCGTATCATGGCCTTTGTATGGTCCCCGTGGCGGACTTGTGAGTGGAGTGCTTGTGCCACGCAACATGGTTTTCGACCCGTTTTTCAAGGTTCAATCACGAGTCTCAACACCACGTCCATCTTGAGGTAATTTTTTAAATGATCTGTCCTTATACCATTTTCAACTTGAAAGACAGAGTGACTATCATGTCTGTCCAGAGTGTGGATCATTGCACGAATGTCTTCACGATCGTGCTGAGTCTCCGCTAGCACCTGGCACTGTTTCGATCAAGTCGACTCTGCGAGGTTTAACGCTTGAAGATGAAGAACAAGAAGATGATTACCTCATGGTATCTGTGACCGCTATTCCTCCTGGTGTCGAGGTCTTCAACACGTACGGAGAAACTTTAACGAACGCCCAACTACTCACACAGTACGGGTTTATCCTTGAAGCTAATGAAAATGACATTTTGACGTGGGACATGGAACAAGTTCTTGACTTGATCACAGTACATGACGTTCCCCGCGTCCTTCTCTCGTGGAAACGGTTGTGTGAAGAAGACTGGACCTCGATCTCACGATCAAGCTTCCTGTACCTGGTAGATGCGGAGGCAAGTCGGAGTCACTCCTTAGCTCTAAACGGGGACGGGAAGATTTCCCACCCGTTATGGATCATTGTTGCGCTCTTCTCGCTCGACCAGACAAATAGTGCATTCTCAGAGGAGGCTTCGGAACCTATGTTAAGCCATTTGCGTAGCCTTCTCGACACCCAATGTTATATCGAGAGGCACCTGGAAACTGAAGGTGCGGGCGGTCGGACTGATGGCTGTTCGTATGACTTCGCAGTGTTGAAGAAGCTTGAGCAAGTGTGCCAGTTGATTATACGGCTGTGTGCAGACCGCGAATCGAAAACTGGGGTGGCTGGTTTTCCGGCTACTGTTCCCGATGTCGGGGAATATTTTGATGTGTGTTGATTTTTATTTTGTGATATGTCAGAGCTGACGCGTACGCCGTGCCAGGCCCTTCCTGACAGCCGTCCACGGACGAAGCTGGCGCTCTCGGTGGTGCTGAGTGAGCTATCGGTCCTTAATAAATGTGAGGCGACGTGGTCGGAGATGTTGGGCATGGTTACACTTACGGAGTACCCGAGTGGCAACAAATTGTGACTTTGTGCTTAATTAAACTCATCCCTTATCCGGAGCGATATACCTCCGCACCGAGAAACCGAGTTAGCGTCCAAGCCAACCGGGCTTTCTATATAGAACTTCGTTACAGCACGTTGGCTTTGCAGTCTGGACGATCTCATTTCCTGTCCACCACCATGATCAGAAGAATGGCTGACAAGCTGCACATCGGCCATGGCAAACCAACGTCTGACTTGTACAGTGGCCAACTGATCAACCTCTCTACCTCTTTGGACAATCCATCAGTTACTCTTTCTTCTGTCCTCGACAAGCGCGGGTCGGTATCTACACAGCGCACATCCGCTAGTGACATAATGGAAGGAATTAGCAGTGCTGAACCAAGCACCCCTTTAATGCGTTCCCAACTCCGCGTTACGCGTGCAAAAGGCACTTACTGTTTGGCGGACTTTATAATAAAGCGGACGTTAGGAACTGGAAGCTTTGGGCGAGTCCATCTGGGTAATCCACTTTGACGCATGTGATCACCTATATATGCTTATATATGCGCGCATATAGTGCAGAGCAAACACAATCTCCGATTCTATGCCATCAAAGTCCTAAGTAAAGAGCGGGTGGTGAAGGTGAAGCAGGTTGAACACACGAATAACGAACGGCGTATGCTTTCAGCTGTACAACATCCATTCATAATCAATCTTTGGGGAACCTTTCAAGATTGTTCGAACTTGTATATGGTTATGGACTTTATACATGGTGGTGAACTGTTTACGCTTTTACGACGGTCAAAGGTTAGTTTATGTATCAAAGGTTAAAGATGGGTCCTGAGCCGCCATGGCATCAGCGGTTCCCGGATCCTGTTGCTAAATTTTACGCAGCTGAAGTAGCGCTAGCACTACATCATCTGCACGGATTAGATGTCATATATCGTGACCTGAAACCGGAGAATATCCTGCTCAACCATGATGGGCATATAAAAGTTGCCGACTTTGGCTTTGCAAAGGAATGTGCAAACACAACGTGGACGTTGTGCGGGACACCTGATTATTTAGCGCCTGAGGTGAGTTGTTGTGTTACTTCCCGTTTCCCTTCTGATCTCGAGTGATCTAGATTGTCAGCCAACAGCGTTACAACAAAAGTGTTGATTGGTATGCACTTGGAGTGCTTATCTTTGAGATGCTGTCGGGATTTCCACCTTTTCATCAGCCAGACGGTAACCATGCCGTCCTATACGAGAAAATCCTCTCAGGACCATCATTCATTCGATGGCCAACGGAATTCAATGTTCTTGCTACCGATCTTATCATGAAGTTAATGGAAAGCGACCCTTCTAAGCGATATGGCAATCTCAGGAATGGTTCAAGAGATGTTTTCCATCATGACTGGTTTAAGGAAGTTAACTGGGACATGCTCCAAAATCGGCAAATCACAGCACCGTATGTGCCGAATATTAGCGGTGAGGGCGATGCCAGCGCGTACGTGACTTTCATTCAAGTCGGGCGGCCCTTATGTCAATGACCGTCGGATTCGCAGATTTGATTTATACCCCGAGGATAACGTTGTGTATGGGTTGGACGCTCCCGATCCATACGGATACGAGTTTCCTGACTTTGAATATACCTCGAGAAGCCAACTATAGCCTATAGACGGATGACGGGCCGTGTTTGAGTAGATTGTTACCCTGGGTGACGGACCGAACGTGTTGCATTTTTGACTTACTTTCATAGAAACTTTATACCAGGATGTTGTACGATGATAGCTTACATTGTAACACGAGGCAGAGAAGTGACCTGTTTTAGTGTTTACGATCCAAACAATCACATCCAGACATCCGAAAAATAATGCCGTACTCACTCGTTCTTTCCTCCAAGTACTGGCCTCCTTTGCATTAACCCTGGCTGGACATTTTCAGGACGTTTTCAGTGCTTGTTTGGCATCTGACAATCCAAGTGGCTCCTCAAACTGTCCAGGATCTGCAGAGATCGACTGTTAGACCCACTGCGCAGACTCGTGGCCGAACCATACTCGCCGGCCGTGGTCCATAAGTGCCACAAAGGATACGCTTGATGTCGTACAAGACGTTAGCCAAGGATACGAAGAAGGAGGATCAATGCAATGGGAGTATTTCAGTGTCGACTCGCGGTCATGGGAAGGTGGCTCGTAGGTTGGATGTGGGTGCTGTGAATGGGAAGATTGCGGAGAATGGAGGTCATCCTGCTGTGGCAGATGGTGGCCCGGATGTGGAAGAGGTTTCAGAGGCTCAGAATGTGTCCTTGTTGGCCGAAAAGCATTCGCAGCTGCAGGAGGTGCTTGACACGCATGACACCCTGGTATGTCGTTCATTAGTCGAGAAACGCTCATCTATAACAATCTACAGGTACGAGAAGTTTTTCACATGGAGAACTTTCGTATGATGCTCGAGTTCGATCCAGCCGTGAGTATATGCGAGCGGATATCCTATCGTTTAATGTCTCACATGCTATTAATATGCAGGAAGCAAAGGCGGAGAATTCTCAGGTGTTTCAAGAGGTGAGGCTCTTGGTTTGACCCATTTAGGTGCCACTTACGGGTTTCCGTCTAGTTCAAAGACCAATACGATTTGCTGGAGAAGGCCAGCGCACCCTCCAGTCCGGCGCGTTCCACAAGAAAAGCTCATACCGAACGTAGACAAGTCGTTTCCCCTACAATCTCAGCACCGACTACTCTAAGCTCCATGCGGTCGATCGCTAAAAATGTACATAAACCAAAGTCGTCGAAGGATGCATTTGGAGCCATAACTAAACGTGAACGCGTGAAAGGGAAATCAAGAATCGATGCAAAAGCTAGGAGCGATATCGAATCCGAAGATGAAGAAGTAGACGTGCTCCAGCATCCTATCCATCGGAGGGCATTTGCCAGTGATGTGATATCGACAAGCAAGAGGAAGCTGCGGGGAGTTCCCGATAACGAGAGCCCGAGTAATCGTGGCAGGAACAAGCATGCTATAGCACCTCGCCGGAGCGAACGCCACAAAGTTCTGGGTAATAGTGCTGCAGTCCCACAGGACGATGATACGTCTGGAGAGGAATCACAGGTAATACAATCTGACATGCTTGATTGACGTGCTTCTCAAATTCCAATCTAGGACGTAATAGCCGCTACTCCTACGAAACGTTCGGCTTACCAAGTCAATGGGTTGCCCGAGCCTCCAAAGTTCAAAATCAAGCGGATTAAGCTTATAGTCCGCCGTCCTTTGCCTGTCATATCTCATCCTGCCCAAAGACCCCCAATGCCAAAGTTTGGATCTTCGCTGCATGGTTTCTTGTCATCCTATTTCTCCCCGTTCGAGAAAGCGACTGAAGAAGCTGCGTTGGAGCGGCAAATTAAAAAAGAGGCGGTTTTACTTGAGCGAGCATACAAGTTGAGGCAGGAGGGCCGTTTTCCTCCTGCCTCTGCGGATATAACGCCGGAAACGCTTGCCGAATTGCGTGTATCTGTGGCCTCCAAACGCACTTCGAAAGATATCTGGGACCATGTAGTAGAATCTGCCACTGCGTATGCACGTACTAGGAAACGTGCTGTTGGACCACATATCGCAGGGCAAATCGCTGCCAGGATTAAGGCCTACTGGGAAGCGCAAGAAGCGAAGAAGGAAAAGTCGAGGGTGTCAACAGAGAAACAGTTACGCATCTTGGCTAGAGACACAATAAGGATGGTTGTTAATGAGTGGAAGAAAGCTGTTTTCGTGCGTGTTCCATATCTCTATAAATGACCATTACTTAGCATTTCGTATAGCATATCCGCGAAAAAGGGAGGTTGAGGTTGGAAGAAGAAGAACGCAGACGAGGTCATGAACATCTTGATGCTATTCTCAATCAGTCTGGGTACATTCTAAAGACGCAGCATGGCGATCTTTTACGAGGTGGAACTTCACGATCCAGGAGCCATTCAGCTGCGATCTCAGAACACGAAGAGGAGGAGCTTGAAGCAACTGAGAGTAGTGGTGGAGAGGAGGAGGAGGAGGAAGGGCAAGTACAGCGGCGGGACGAGGAGGAAATACAGGATGAACTGATGGTAGACGACTCGGACGGCGGGCAGGAAGAAGCCGCGGATGCAGATGACGAAGACGATGGATTTGACACGCATATGTTGCTTGGAGATGGGATCTTCGAAGAGCCTCCAGATCAGCAGGATGCTTCTGCTTCCCCGGAAGACAACATTCATGACGTTGCGCCCGAGCATGACAGTTCATCTCGCCAAACGTCACCATCTGTCGCTACACCGCATTTATTCGGCGAAGGTATCGAGGACGAGATAAGCTCTTCGTTAGGTCCCCCAAGGTTATATCAAGACGAGGAAGTTGGACAAGGCGATGCGCATACTGGGGATATCGTTTTTCCATCGCCCAAGTTACCCGGCCCCGATTCTACTCTGGAGACGATTGCGGAACAAGATATTTCCGTCGGTATTCCAATACCCAACGAGAAAGATGTTACTCCTGTTGAGGAATTTACGGAATCTCAAGAACAGATCGCGTCTCTAGTGCAGAAAATTGTAAACGAAGAAACTGCAGCGGATGACAGTGATGACGAAGACGGTGATCCGCGAATACCTGCATACCTTGAGCCTTACGCAGTTGCTCCTGTTGATTGGGACCCAAATAGTCGAATCACACCACCTCTTCTACTCCGCGGCGTCCTACGACCATATCAACAAGCTGGGCTAGAATGGCTGACGAGTCTTCATTCAAATCACCTTAATGGTATCTTGGCCGATGAAATGGGTCTAGGGTACGTTCATCACTCACATTGACCCGTACTTTTCTTTGAAGTAATGATGGCAGGAAAACGATTCAGACTATCGCTTTATTGGCACACATGGCATGTGATCGAGGCATCTGGGGCCCGCATCTTATCGTAAGTGTAATTATCTGTGTTTCTTCTACGATATGCTAAAATGTTTGTAGATTGTTCCTACTAGCGTGTTGCTGAATTGGGAGATGGAGTTTAAGAAGTTCCTCCCAGGTTTCAAGATCCTCAGTTATCATGGGTCCACAAAACATCGGAAAGAGCTGCGCCAAGGATGGAACGATAAGCATCGCTTTAACGTATGCATCACTTCGTATACATTGGCAAGCCGAGACGCGCACATATTCAAGCGAAAACCATGGTACTATATGGTTCTAGACGAAGCGCATATGATCAAGAATTTCAAGTCAAATCGATGGAATACACTACTTATGTTCCGTTCGTTTCGAAGGTTGCTTTTGACGGGTACCCCGTTGCAGAACAACTTGACAGAATTGTGGGCGCTCCTAAAGTTTCTCATGTCAGGCGCCAACTTTGCTAACCTCAAGGAGTTTGCCGACTGGTTCTCAAGTACGTGACCTGTCATGGCAACCATCACAAAATTTGACAACGCTTTATAGATCCCCTTGAAAAAGCAATTGAAATGGGAAACGTTTTGGACGATGAGACAATGCAACGCGTTTCAAAGCTTCACACCGTTTTACGGCCCTATTTGCTCCGACGACTGAAACGTGATGTTGAGAAAGAACTACCCAGTAAATTCGAGCATCTTGTTTTATGCCCTCTCTCCAAGCGACAACGGTTCTTGTATGATGAATTTATGTCAAGAGCGCAAACGCGGGACGCTCTGCAATCGGGCGTGTATCAGAAGATTGCAAATGTCCTTATGCAACTTCGCAAGGTTTGCAACCACCCAGATTTGTTTGAGGTTCGACCCATAGTCACATCATTTGCGATGACTCGGTCTGCGGTTGCCGACTATGAAATCAAAGAACTCTTACTACGGCGGCAGCTTCTTCGAGACGATGAAGAGCACGTTAATCTGGGATTGCTTGGGCTGCAGTTCGTTCAAGATCTGAATAAGCCATTGATAATGGCATTGGAGACTAAGCGCCTCGATGCAACCTCGCAGCTGATCAACATTGCTGAAGTACCCGAAGAACCTCCACCTAAGGATACGAGGACAGTTGATGGATTTCGGACCTATTCTGCGTACATGAGCCGCAGTCGAACTGCGGCGCGCATTGCGCATATGGCATACCTCAATCGTCACCGGTGCAACTCATTGCCCATCTATAGCCAGGAACTCATTGCCACCATCTGGCGCATGTATCAACCTATTCTTCCTTCATCTGCCATCGATCACCGTCGTCAATATCTCGAAATCGGCAAACTATGGGGTTCTGCTGTGCTATCATATCACGCACGCGAAGAGGCTACGGCCAATTACATCAATCGATTTGCATTCATCACTCCGTCAGCCGTGGCTCTCGATCTTCCACGGATCGCACTTTCAGGATATGAGCACATTGTCATGCGCCAACCTGTAGAGTTCGACCAAACTCTCCATCGAGCGGCTGTCAAACTTCAAATAGCTTTCCCAGACCCTTCGCTACTTCAATATGACTGCGGAAAACTTCAGCAGTTAGCCCGGCTATTACGTGAAAAGAAAGCTGGTGGTCACCGCATTCTAATATTCACACAAATGACGAGAGTCTTGGACATTCTGGAGATATTCTTAAATTTCCACGGATATCTGTATCTCCGTTTGGATGGTGCAACCAAGATTGAAGATCGGCAATACATCACTGAACGCTTCAATGCAGACGACCGCGTATTCTGTTTCATTTCTTCGTCCAGATCTGGTGGTGTCGGAATCAAGTACGTGGGATCTACCTATTGATGTACTTGCCGAGACTAGCTCGTTGTAGTTTGACAGGCGCCGATACCGTGATTTTCTATGACAGTGATTTCAACCCTCAAATGGATAGGCAATGCGAAGATCGGTAAGTTCCGTTTGTTGATATCAAATCTAATCGTATTATTGACACGAATTGTCAGTGCTCACCGTATCGGACAGATACGTGATGTGCACATCTATCGGTTTGTCTCTCAGTTCACCGTCGAGGAAGCAATGCTCCGGAAAGCAAACCAGAAGCGGTCACTGGACGATTTGGTAATACAGAAAGGCGAATTTGACTGGCGATCATTATTCAAAGATGAAGGAGCATTAACCAGGGCGCTTGAAGAGTTCGAAGATACAGAAGATGCTCATGCTGCTGCGATGGCGGTTAGGGAAGAAATTGTTATGGGCGATGCTGATGAAGCTGATTTCGCCGATGATGGCGTTAATGCGGGGGTGGACGTTTCCGAACCTCCCATCAATGATCATCCCCAAGAGGTACTGCCCGTGGCAGAGGACGAGACAGAAGAAGAACAAGGAGGGACCACCATTGACTACATGATCTCATTTGTGGAACAAGATTATGATTTCTTCAAGGATTGGAGAGTATAATTTATATACATAAGTGTACCCCTTTACATAATTTACAAGACTTGCAGTGACATATAATACAAGATTAATATTAGCTGAATGTCATATGCCAAGAACATCTTCCAACAGTGCTAGTTCAATCCAAAAAGTACTTGATGTTCAGGAGTCACCCACCAATCATAGGATTGTCATGTGAGAAGGTCAATAATTTTTTCCATCTTTTCTTCATATGGTGTGAACATGTCACCAAATTCTGATGCATTGCTTGGAGACTTCAAGGGGCATGACTCTGACACATCCCCTGAATCCTTTGTTGTGTTTAAGACAACATCAAGGATAATCTTATTGATGTCAGCATCAATAAACTAAACACTTGTTAGAATGTCATTAAAGGCAGACAAAGAGTAACCTTTTGGTAGAGAACATCAATGTCTTTATGTTGGAGCAATGGTGACTTGACCTTTGGTAATACAGGCTCTGGTGATGTAGAATTATGAGGCGTTGGCATCTGGAATGGTTCTGTAACATCTGTTGGGCTCGGAGGCTCTTCTGAATGGTGCAAATTATCCATAATCCATGTCTTAATATCCTCAACATCTGCTTTTAGTAGGAGAGCCCATGTTGATATCACTTCATCAGCCACAGGATACCGTTGCCCGTGTGAAAGAACTTTGAGATGTTGTATTGATTCAGGGGTGAGTGATGGATAGACTTTTGAGACAGATGAGATAAGCAAACCTAAGACAAGGGGGACAATGTGCACATACATATGTTAGTCTGCATTGATCTCCGCTTCCGGTAGAACCACAGGTTGAGTCTTTGTATGTCAAATGACTGGCAGCCAGGCACTTCCTTTAAATGATTATTAGCTGTGTATGACAATGCGACGGCCCATCAGATCAACCTGCACTCGATGTAATAACTCCTTTGCCTCAGCATCATTTGGTGGTCTTTTGTGTAACGAGTAAAAAGCTAGTAAGCATCATAAATCTGTCACTAGTAAGTATGTAAGCACGGAAGTCCAGTACCTTCAATCACTGCACTGCCGGCCGCTTTTAATCGTGGTTTCCTCGGTTTTCCTTCATGATTATGTGCATCCCGTGAAAGGGCTCGAGAATTGGGGCTCATGGCGAGGGAAGGGAACGATATCGTAAACTGAACCAAATACCGATCAAGCCAACGTCATGATCATGACGTAATACAATCGATAAGATGTGATAAACTTTGGAAGATCATTTTATCAAACAAATTCTTCCTGCTCTCACAGTCACAATTCCGGCCCCCGACGGCTAGGATAGATGTCAGATAAGACTTACATTCTTGTGCGCACTAGCATCCGTCACCATGTCACCCGGCACCAGGTTCTTCAATGGTCACAAGTCCAGGTCGCCGGTCGGCTGAAGGTTCTGCACCTAGTGGTGTTACCTTCGGCACTCCGAGTTTGGGGCAGCCTTATCATACTGAGGAGGAAGATCTGATTCTGAACCGGGGTCGCCCCGCAGTGAACAAGAATGGCCGCTTGAGATTCACTGCAGTGCGGCTCTTGCTTGTCTTTGATCGTCATGCTTTTTGCCTCTGAGGGCCGATACGATTGGCGATTGATGGTACCATGTCCCAAAGACCCCCGCGAGACTTCTTAGGAATCCCTTTCGTCGTCTGTATTGTGCCACGTAGGCAGGAATACGGATCGGCATTAGCCGAATCCCCGATCGTCGCTGGGTGATTTACTTAGTCACTCTCTCCTCCTTTTCCGCCATCTCATATCCACGGAGATGGGAATAGTTCTTGCATTACACGGGCAAGTTTCTTTGTCCCGGAACAGAGCGCATGCTCAAGGAAGCACTGAAGATTTACCCAGAATGCAAATATCTTTAGCAAACGAGTTAAATTCTTTTTACATCTCTCCATGATGCGAAACTGAGGCATCAAGATTAGCTCGGCGCGTTACGCAAAGAGTGCGGCAAAGATGTTGAACTAGGTTACAGTCTCATTCTGATGAAATGAACCTCGTGTAATAACGCCACCGTCCAGTTTTTGTCGATGCCCCTATGGTGCTACAACCAGTAGACCTCGACGGCTTGTCAGCTCAGCATACCACGCAACAGGTCCTGGAGGGGTTGAGATCTGTTGAAGCTTCAGAGGACCCTGCGTCAGCGCCACGAGCCTGGTGGAAGTCCAACAAGGAGCGCACTATCTTTACTGGAATCGAAGAATCCATAATGATGATTCGTGATGTGCTAAAGCAACGTAAATTCGATGTGTGTTCTTTTTTCCCCTTATGAATGTTTTGATTTCTTACGTTCGCAGGGCGTTCTTGGGTTCAGGTCAAATTGACAATTTCTTCGACCTTTTGCTCCTGCTGACTTTTCATAGTCAGGGTGCTGCGTTCGCAGCTGTCATAGCAGCTCTGGTACAGCACGCATATCTCCACCGGAAGGTTACATTGTTTGATGCAACGTGTACAGCTAGAGCGACCTCATTTATATTCTCCATTTCTCATTGATGGGGAACCTCCTCATCCACCACTGTGCGTTTCAATGATCGCCGCGCGGTACCGAATGCTTATCACATTCCACAGGAAGTTTTGTATTGCGATTTCAGGATATAAACCTGGTGGAGATATCTGTGAACAGATCTTCTCACCTTCATATTCTACTCCAACTCTCCATGTCCTTGGAAAGACCGATGTCGTGGTGGTGGAGGAACGGTCCAGGCAATTAATCGAGGTGTCCAGCGGCAGGCGTGTGGAAGAGCATGTTGGTGGTCAGTCAATCTATCAAATGCTTTGCGTTAATGTAATTGACATGAATCGCAGGTCATTTCGTCCCCTCCAACGGGAAGTGGAGGAAATTCCTATGCGCGTACATGAAAAACTCGGGAGTTGACGTGCCGTCTCCGGGTTCATCCGCTTCGGGTACAGCAACACCTATCGAGATTAACAGCGCGAGTCAGCGATGCTGAAACTCTGACGGTACTTGACAGCTTCTTAAGCTTCATCATAGATTGGACTGACCAGATACACGAAGCCCGCCGCCTTCTTAGAATAAGTCCCATCAAGTCCTGTGCCGTTATGCATGTCTCACGCAAACCGAGTATGTATCAGGAAGTTGTCCCTTTTCTAGTCTTTATATAGAACTAACTAGCTACGATTGTGTAAAGTGTTTATGTTACACCGTGGAAGCGATATATCATCAGGATCCTGGATTCGCATGATGCTACGGCGACAAGCCTTGCTTAGACATGTCGAGCACAGACGACATGAATCAGACCGGGTATCTGGTGATCTGCATGGTTCTGGGAAGCGGGGGAACTCATATAACGTATACTCTAGAGTCTAGGACGCCTAGATGAGATCTTTGATGTGACTTACTCTCTCTGATGTGACAGTGTGACGAACTAATCAACAGACGCACACAAAGAAATAGCCGTCGATATTGGGGTTGCTTGAGACGATACCTTTCTCTTGCCTTCTGCTCTTCTTCTTCCACTCCTGTTCAACGGTTAAAGTAGAATATGGCTCCCTGGTCACCGCAACCTGCGGGGCTGCATGAAATTGTTCAAACAATTCATGATTCCACCGACATGACTGTCGTTGTTCAGCGAACAATCACCCAAGTCCGTGCGCCATCCCATTCGTCGTGAGCTTTCCGTGCTTACCTGGCCTTGTGTGCATTTTTCTAGAAATTAAATCAATTCACGCGTGCGCCGGAGTACATCGCCTACCTGGCTTACATTCTCAGTCAAATGACGCAAGAGGAAGAACGCATCCGTACCATTGCGGGCTATCTTCTAAAGAACAATGCAAGACTTGCTATTTCTGCCCCTCCAGAAGTGGTGGAATATGTCAAAGTTGCTGTCCTCCAAGCATTCAATGATCCCTCAATCATGGTTCGAAACGCCGCTGGTCAAGATGTTGTCGCCTTCCTCGGTGTTTTAGAGCCCAGAAACTGGCCAGAGTGCCTGCAGCAACTCGTGAACACACTTGATTCAACCGATCTAGATAGGCAAGAGGTATGCCCGAATTTCACGTTTCTGAAGCAGGCACGACCTTGCCAATCAAAACCGAGGTTATTTTGGTCGTTTATTGGCTAGACACTGCGAGGATCCGTGATGAATGATAGTTAATCTGCTTCCTCTACTTTTCTTGGCTCAATCCATCGTATGGGGTATTCCCTTGCTAATTTATTATTTTTAGGCGGCATTCAACGTCTTGGAAAAGGCGTGCGAGGACTACCCTCGTAAGCTGGACGTTGAAATTAATGGCATACGACCTCTCGATTACATGATCCCAAAATTTTTGTCCCTGTCCGAGCATCCGTCGGCCAAAATACGGTCACATGCTGTGGCTTGCCTTTCATTTTTCGTCCCTGCCAACTGCCAATCTTTGTTGGTCCATATTGACAATTTTATTGCCTGCCTTTTCAAGCGAGCTTCCGACGAGGACCCCGCAGTTCGGCGCCATGTATGCCAAGCGCTTGTGCTACTCCTGGCAGCGAAACCTGAAAAGCTTATGCCGGAAATGGCTAATGTGGCAGAATACATGCTATATTCCACAAAGGACAAGAATGAAAATGTCGCACTGGAAGCATGTGAATTTTGGCTGACGTTTGCCGAAGATGTTGATTTGGCACCATACTTGCATCCACTTTTGGGAAAGGTAGCGCCCGTGTTGTTGGATTGTATGATATACGGAGAAGATGATTTGCTATGGTTGGAGGGTGATGCAGAGGATGCAGATGTACCTGATAAAGACACGGACGTTAAGCCTCGACATTATGGTGGCAAAACGCATGGATTGGAACGCGATATGAATGGTGATGCCGCGGCACAACCTAAAACTCGACTTGGCGCCTACGGAGAGGAAATCTATGACTCCGATGAGGAAGAGGATTACGATCTGGATGACGATGAATTTGCAGACGAGATGTCAACTGAGTGGAACTTGCGGAAATGCGCCGCCGCTGCATTGGATGTTCTAGCCGTCCGTTTCGGCGGGGATTTGTTGAATGTGTTGCTCGAGCCACTCAAGAATAAGCTCTGGAGTAGTGAATGGTTGGAAAGAGAAAGTGCTATTCTTGCATTGGGCGCTATGGCTGAAGGTATGTAGCCGTAGCTCATCATATGCATCTTAATGATTCTCGCCTCAGGGTGTATCGAGGCCATCGAACCACATCTTCCAACTCTAATTCCATACCTAATCAGCACTCTAAACGATCCTAAGGTCGGTATTTCCTGAATACATGCGAAAGCCTCCTCACTCCGGACTTCCAGCCTCTTGTGCGCTCAATTACGTGCTGGACGCTCGGTCGATACGCAAGTTGGTGCACACAACCGATTTCAGAAGAGCACAAGAATCTTTATTTCATACCCACCATGGAAGGGGTAAGGTCTTAAACACATTAGTGAATGTATATTCATTTCATCCGTTTGTAGCTTCTTCGAATGGTGTTGGACAACAACAAAAGAGTGCAGGAAGCAGGCTGCAGCGCATTTGCCACGCTCGAGGAAGACGCTGGTCCCGAAATTGCACCCTACCTCGAACCTGTACTCCGAAATCTGGTGTTCGCGTTCGAGAAATACCAACACAAGAATCTGCTGATACTCTATGATGCCGTGGGTACATTGGCTGACGCCGTAGGGCGGGCACTGCAAAATCCACTGTATGTCGACATACTTATGCCTCCGCTCACGGGGAAGTGGGCGAAGCTACGGGACGATGACGAGGATCTTATTCCATTACTGGAGGTTCGTGCAGTAAACTTCATTCATCGTTAGTCAAACTCAAAACATGTTGCTAGTGCCTGGCATCCGTGACAATCGCCATGGGACCTGCCTTCCTGCCATATGCCGGTCCTGTGTTCAATAGATGCAACAATCTTATTCACCACTCTCTCTTGCAATATCAGCAGTATCAACAGAATCCTGATCTCGACGAGCCCGATAAATCGTTCCTCGTTGTGGCACTCGATTTGTTATCCGGTCTTACACAAGGGCTTGGCATGGCTCTTGAGTCGCTAATAGTCAACAGTCAACCACATTTATTGTCGCTATTGACGGTATGCCTGAAACATCCTCAGGCGCCAGTGAGACAATCTGCCTACGCGCTCGTCGGGGATATGGCTATGAGTTGCTTCGTATTGTTGCGACCGCATATGCCCGGCATCATGGGAGAACTTATTCTTCAGCTAGACCCGGAACCGAAGGTCGAATTCATCAGCGCTTCAAATAACGCTGCGTGGTCTGTTGGTGAAGTGGCTCTTCGCTACGGCCGAGGCACGTGGAGCATGTGATAAGAATAACTTTTTGCTAACTGTTATTTTCAACAGACGATCCTGAGTTCCAGCAGTGGGTGCATCCACTGATTTCCAGGCTCATTCCTATTCTTCTGCATCCGAAAGCGCCCCGCAGCCTACACGAGAATGCTGCGGTTTCAATCGGCCGCATCGGACTGATGCATCCGACACTCGTGGCACCTCATCTCCCTGAATTTGCCCAGGCTTGGTGCCAGGCACTTTATGAGATCCGGGATAATGAAGAGAAGGATTCGGCATTCCGGGGCCTATGCACAATGGTGCAAGTTAATCCGGCAGGCATCGCTAAGGTACGATTTGAAAGTTTCTTACGAATCTGATCGTCTGACCAAGGCATTTCCCTTCCCGAACAGAGTCTCCTCTGGTTCTGCAATTCCATTGTGAGATGGAATCAACCTTCGCCGGAACTCAATGAAATGTTCCAAGCACTATTACAAGGATTCAAGCAGCATGACGCAGCTGGCTGGGCTGCACAGGTTGCAACCTTCCCCCGTGAGATTCAACAACGGCTAGCTGCAAGATACGGTGTATGAGGTGGAAACGGATTCGGACAACGACGCGGTAAAACGCTTGAAAGGAACCGATTCGGATTCGGCCTTCACAATTTCCACGTCAAGTTCTATGTCCCACCTATCCTTCCTTGCCTAGGTCAACTGTAGCATCTGAACGTCACTTTTTTTCTCTTCCATAGCGGCCGCAACTGATCACGGTCGTCGTCGCTGTTTCATCTGTGTTTTTTTACGACCCTGTACATTTCCTGGTGTAACGCTCATCTTTCCACGTCTGGATGTCGTCCGCCCTCTTTTTAAACTTCTTTGTCCGTTTAAGTAGCAGTAGTATAGTATGTAGCGCATATCGTTTAGCATCCCTCGTTTACAATCTTTTAACTTTTTTGTTGGTACGTAGCATTAGCCAGTAGATACATAGTAGTTAGTTACCCCAATCTGCAATTAGTAGTTAGATACACTTTTCTCAAAAATGCATCTCTAGTTCACGATCAGATGCGGGGGTAAGAATACCGAATAATATACACCGGATTATATATGGACAGTCAAAAACGCCTTCTGTGCTCGTAGGCATTTGCGCTACTTAGTCCTGAATCCCCAAAACCAAAGCTGTTTTTGACCATTCCAAAGTCCGCACCACCGCCGTACATCGTTCTCCGTTTATACTCTTCATAGGCATAGTACAATCCAAAACATAGGCCGGCAAATAGCGCTGCCTTGAATAATAGGCCGAGCCAGGACGTGCCGGCGGAATCTGTGGGATGGGTGCCCTGCCACGCGCCCTGTTTCCCCTGGTCGGTATTAGTTTGGGGCGCAAGGGTATAAGTTGTCACAGCAATAATGCTAATAGAGCCATGGGTCAGATATTTATACCCATATCAAATGCAGAGGGACCTACTCATGTGCATCAAACACGTCACCTGTCATTGCTGAGAACCCAATAAAAGGGTTCTGTGGGAGCGTCACATTGTCAATGCGGAAACACTCGGTCCATTCGTCCCCTAAAGTGCAACGTTTGTGAACAACGGTGAATTGCAAAGATGGAATAGTGCATACATGCTTTGTACTGCATTTTAACCTTTTTTGTAATGAAAACAAAACATCAGCCGCAAGCCACTCATCACAGAGAAAAAGGGCGCACATCAATATATTTGCCTTTTACGACGGTCACCCTCAGTTTAGTGACCACGTTCGTCCGTCGAAAGTTTGCCTATTTTGGAACGGGTTGATAAGCTTACTCTTCCTTTTTGGACTTGATACCTACCGAACATGCACCCAGGACCTGGTCATCGCCATCGTTACCAAAGTCGTAGTTGGTTTGACCGTCTCCAATCATACCGCTAACACGAGGGAAAACGTAACGATGGCGTCCATTCGCATAGCTGTGAGAACAGGTTATATCATAGGAAAGATAACAGTGGTTCCAACGACTTACGTATCTAGAAAGATGCCTAGACCATTAAAATTATCTGACGGATATCAGCGCCCTGAAAACAATATATTGACGGGATCACCTTTGTTCCCGTAGATGGGACCAGGTTGTGCGCGCTCTGTAGTCAGCCATACAGCAAGGCCATCGCCGAAAAGACTTGATGAATCTCCGGAAACCTGTACTGCAAATTTCCGGATATGCACACTGAAACTAGGACAGCACACACACCTTGAACTCGACTTCCATCACAAAATCGGCGACAGCGATCGGCAGTCGAGACCATAACCAACCCTAGAAAAGGGGGGTAAGGTTGGGTCATTCGTCATTTGTAATCGGATGCGTTTACCATTTGGGAGCGTACTGGCCGCGTTAATCGAATGTGTTTGTTAGTGTTCTGCCGTGATGATCCATTTAGATATGCATGTCAACAGCAAAACTTAAAAATTCCAACGAACGACATAAGAGTCGGCACCAAAATCCCACCACCTGCCGGCGGTGATCAACAAGGGCCATATATAAATCAATAAATGGAAAGCACACCTATTCTGAAGGTCTTGGTCGATATAAGGTGCATATAAAGAATGCGTGCGCAGGTGCAATGACTAATATGGGAATGTGCTGTCAGTCAACGCTGTTGTATTGCCGAAGAGAAAGACTTGGCATAAAGGCGGCAGCAGCATGGTTTTGTAAAATTGTCATTGTGCCACCGGAAGCCGGAGCAACATGGATCCAGTGGTGTAGAGGCAGTGCATAGACTGAGTCAGAAATGACTAACTTTTTGCATTTCCCCCTCTGTGCTTTGCGATGCAGCATGCGTCATTTGCAAGGTAAAGGATGAGATTAGTATTAATGAAAGACATAGTCGGATGGTAGTAGTCCGGAGCGAGTGCAACGGTAAAGGGGACCTCATTTGGGCGAGGTTTTTTGCAATGGTGGCTTAGCCGGGAGCGACGGAGAAGGAAAAGACCTAAGAAGACGACAATGGATTTGGCGTGTGTGAGTTGGCGTGCACGTGATTCAATGGTGTAGTACTAGTACTAGTAGTGTCTTGTCCTCACGAAGCCCGTGAGGCGACTGAGGCGAGATCTGATATCTTATTATTGCACCGCATTGCTAGGATACCTTTAGTCTCGGCTTCATGATTCCAGGATACAGCAATAGTCAAAGTGTCGTCGCTGAGCAGTTTTTCCGCAGGCCAGTTTCCATTTCGCGTAGTATCTCTACAGCAATTTCTAAATTTCGCACAGGAACACATTTTTTCTGGATCTTCGCCCCGGGAGATGACCCGCGGTACGTTCCAGATACACCAACGTTGCTCCCTTATATATATAAGCCCTTAACTACAACTCCTAGTTTGACCCTCTGCCACAACTTACCTTCCTGACCTTGGCTCTTCTAAATACTCATGTCTCTGTCATTCGCAAACGAAGCCAATTCCGCTTGGTGTGTATCACTCGCACACCGCTTGTGCATGTCACTCACCGTCCTTCGTCTAGCAAAAAACCCGATCGCCTCAAGCGCATTCAGATTCATGGTATAGTCTACTGCTATCTTGATCTATGTATCACAGTTCTCAACCTTGCGCCCAGTGGTCGAAGCACTCGATTTGACCGGGAAATCTGCACGATCTCCCCCCGCCTACGTCACAATCGAAAGCCCCGGCATGGGTACCCTGCACCAGACGGGCGCAGTGGGCAAGGGGAAGAAGCCAGTCTGGCATGAAAACACGAGAATGTGCGTGATTGCTTTAGCGCCGACGATAGAAGGATGATTTTGACGTTTACGTGAATAGTGTCGAGCTAAAGCCGAGTGCAGGAATTAAATTCACGGTCAAACGACAAACCTTATGGCCCACCACAAACAACGTGCTAGGGTCTACGGATACATATGACCTTGGCAGGCTCATCCAAATGCAGGGAAAGAACGATAAGGAAACATGTAAGTAGAATCGATCAGCCACCATCGATAAATGTGACTGACATTTACTACCGCAGGTGTGACATTGTCTCTGAATGCCCCAGGAGCAGAGAAATCGCCGTCTAAATCCTCCCTCGTTGTCAATATCAGAGACCTGGACACGACGGAGAAGATGCAGCAATTGAAAGAATTCGCAGCATATAGTGCAGGTCTTAACAGAAAAGGAAAATCACGAGATTTCGACACCTCTACGATTTCCACAACGGACCACTCGTCTACATCCGCATCATCGCTAGATCTCCCGAGGACCCCATTGTCAGCGTCATCTTTCTCATCATCATTCTCTGTCGCTTCCGCACCTGCCGCATCGAGCTCTTTCCATCATCAACTTCCGGCAATGTCCAGTTCTGCTCCCCATTTAACCCCATTATCACCGGCTCTAACAGCAGAAGCATTAGCGGCAACATCCGTCATGTCAGCCGCTCTTGCATCGCACTCAAGGTCGTCATCAACAGCATCCTCCATATCCTCTTCTTCACTATCACTATCCACCCCTAGTATGAGAAGCCAACGTTCTTCAATGTCATCATCAAGGGGAAAAGTACCGCCTCCCCTGGATATCATCTCAGAGGAGCTGCGGCAGTCATCGACTGCATAACTGTAAATTTGTATTTCTCGTTTTACTCTATTCTTGGGTCTTGGGTCTCTCTTGGACATGAATCGGATCGTCTATGGGGTCTCCTGGGCACACACACATACTTCTTTTCCATAGCACAGCATTTTATGCGGTTGATTCGCTGTAGAGTACAAACTTGGTATTAAAACCCTCACTACTCATTGTCCATACATATATAACCTTATCCTTATCAAACGCATGTACCTGGATGACGATGTTGCACTCAATAAAGAAGTGCCATATACGAATTGAATGTTTTTTTTTTTTTGAAATTCTTGTCATTCTGCTCGTATATAAATAACATAATTCAGCCGCCGGTCTGTATTACAATGTATTACGTCGGAGGGGTACATCGTAAATTAAGCAGGAAGCTCAAACTTCTTTCCCTGAAGTACGCCACCGCGTTAGTATCACACACACACAGCCGAATGACGACTCACTTTGCAAAGTAGACGTAAAAGAAATCTATGTGAAGTCCAGTTTGAACGATCCCGCAGTTATCGCGATCGGGTCAACAACAACACCCTCAGTTGCATACTCGTCACCAAAAAAGGCGTCAGCAAATTAATTTTTAGAATGTTCCATATTCATAATGAATTTGGAATTACGATGTCGATCACAAAAGGAGCTAAGGGTTCGACTTTGAACAATACACGCATATAGTTGTCGTTGGACACGTGTATGCCTACCCACGACAGGGGCTTTGCACGCTTCCCACATGAGGTAAACTGGCTAAGTCGATCACCCGCCTATATATTCAGTTGGGAATACAGAATGCGCGGTAAGCTCCTAAAGCTGAAAGATAGTGCGTTGTCTGGTTTGGACGGTGTGAGCAAATTAGTGAGTGTATGCAACTGGAAATATTGCTTGCCTTCATTCGATGTCTAAGTGATGAAGGTATGCCCGGAAGAAACATTGAAAAAAAACGGCGAGGAGGGGGCGAATGAGGCGGCATGAAACATTGGTAAAATAGATGGTAGGCATTTATGTAGGGCTATGTAATGATATACATAGACAAGACTTACGAAGATAGCGCGTACGTATCCCACGTACTTGCTCGGGTAAGGCCTAATATCGAATCAGAAAGCCATCTCCTAGGCATATGCTTCGACTGCAATCAGGGCATCCTTTGCGTCCGGCGCCACATTCTGCATCCACTTGCCAAGCTCTACCAGCTCAGGCGAGAGATCAAAGGTACTTGGACTAGTAGATTCCTAGAATGAGGTTTCCGACACTCCATATGTCCACCTCGGCTCCGTGGTTATCTATAAAAACACGCGGAGAGTGCCCCTCCCGACGGAAATGTTTTGCTGCTACATTATTAGGGCCAACAGCATCCTCCCAATCAATAAGAAACCAGAGAGTGTGGTCTTCGGCCCGCCGAAGAACATTGGGCCATCGGATATCTCTATGAAATAATGGCGGCGCTTGGTGGAGAACCTATTATGTGATGTGTGTTTACATACATGGGCGTAATATTATGGTACATACCTGGAGTGCTCGTAGAACACAGATGACGGCGTCTAGCAGTTCCTTCACGTTGCTTGGTTTGACAGCGATCCCTTTCGGTTCGACATATATCGTTGAACCAACTGCGTGGATAAGAGCATCCACGTGAGGCACACCTTTCTCTTGCAACTGACGATAAATGTTCTGAATATATCGAACCCGTTCTGCGCCTTGGTTGCCACGATAGATCTTTTGACATTTGTTATCCCGATTACCATTGACGTGTCGTCCCTGAAATACAAGATCAATCACACCTCCGAGATGATAGGAAAGGACATACCGTTCGATGACAGTGAACTCCGAGATGTCACGATATCCAATGTGCTTTTGTAGTGGGTAGAGATAGGAAGAAAGATTGATCAACCGACATAGGTTCGCGATGCGGTCACGCTTGAACCGCAAGTTGGCGGATGCCAGGTCTTGTACGACTGGCATTTGTGATGGTGTAGACGGGGCACAGATTGCCGCGAGCGTCAGGTCAGGCCCAATAGCATAATACCCTACACGAGATGGATAGTAGTGAGGAGAAACGAAAGGATAATTATGCTCACCAAACACGTATGGCGCGGGGCTATAGACCCAAGTGAGCTTGTCAGACAACTCGGCCTTGGGATCGTCACGGCTTTCCGGGTGTTCCTCTTCCCCCCGGAAAAGGCAAACGTTGTCCTTTAAAAAACCATAGTCTGGTCTAATTTTCTTGATATTGGTGCGGCGGTTGGAGCCCCGAATACTCGTCCCAGAGGGCACAAGCAGCTCCAAGATCCTTCGGATGTTTTCATCCCAGAACGAATGGAACGATGGCTCGGTTCCACTTTCTGGTGGGGCGCGTAGCACGACAGCCCTATAGAATGTCAAATGAAGTATTTCGCTAGCCTCCGTATCACTGATACGGAATAGCCTCTCCACATGCTCTTCATGGCAGAAGTCTGTCGTCTCCGTCAAGCCAGAGAGGAGGTTGTTAAACCGTATGCGGGTCAAAGGGATCTTTTCATCGTAGTGGTAGAGGCTTGTCGAGGAGTCCAGGGAAGCTCAGAGATCGAAGGAAGGCTGAGCTTGAACTTTTTAGACCAAAGAGAAAGGATGTCAGTACTAATGTCAGCTATATCTGCAATATCCAAGGTTCCATGAGTACATTTATCTCGAAGCAGATCCACTCACGAAGACGCTTCTTTCCAGATCCTTTGCCTGAAGGTGGATTGGCAGTGTGAGGAGCCGGGAGGGAGGTGGGAAGAAGGAAAGAGGAACGAAGAACGAAGAAATCATGGCAGCGGAGAAACGGATCAAATTCAATGACAATCGGAAGTTTACCAGCATCAATATATAGAGGATTAGAGAGGCAGGTACCCCACCAGCGGCCGGGGCCTTTACAATTATGTGGATGTAGTCTCTGGGAGGCTGTGTTGAAAAGATACTGAAGACGCTGTCCACGGCCTTTAGTTCGTCTGCAAATTTTGAAAGGTCATCTTCCAGGAGCTCGATACGTTCACCGAGAGTGTCGTCCGGCTCGGCGGCGATAGAGTTGGAGTCCTTGAGCTGAAAAAAGCAATGTCATTTCACATAGCGGCTCGTCGATGGCGCTCACCTTCCACAATTCTAGAGTGTGAGGATCAATATCCTTTAAAATACTCTGTGCTCGCTCGCTTTGTACAACTTCCTTCAAGTCGCTAACCTTATCATTGCACACCGCGGTAACTGGAAAGACGATATATTCGCCTTCTATGAGACACTTAAGCCGGAGAGAGCGGACTGGCGCATCAAGGATGGGGTCTGCCATGACGAGCCTGGTGGGATTCGTGTCTCAGAACCAAAGAAGGATCATCCTATCCGAGTACTTTAGCGCCCTTCCCCCTTTCCCCACCCTCGATGGCTCCTATATTTCCTTTGACATACTCGAAGCTGCATCGCCCTAACCACCAAACAAGTTAATATGTTCAGAACATCAGCGGGAGACGCCATATCTCTCTATCAGCTGCAACCTGCAGTGGGCATTAGTACGGGAAAATGGCACGACTCACGCCAATTTCGATCTGCTATCCGTCTGTCGTTGCTTACTTGTCAGGTGAACCCAACCTCAGCAACGAGCGGTTGGCGAACTTTTGGAGAAATGGGAACACCGTGATCTAGCAATGGTGTTCCTTAAATCCGACTCCATGCTTCGTCTCGTTCCGACGTCTAACTGAGCACTTTGGGTAAATGCCGGTAGGCCTTGGAGAGGCGCATGGACAAGGTTTCGGTGAACATGTGCAAATGGACGTGTCGGACTACTCAAGCTTCTGCATCAGAGTATTCACTCTAACGTTTTATTCTGGGACGCGATGATGTGCCGCATAGATCGGATATACGTCGGCGAGTTTCCAGAGTCGATCGCTTGTCCAAGCAGCAGCGATGAAGAGTCAAAGGCGAAACTCGACCTAGCTCTTGAAATGCTTAGGCTTACTCATTTCTGGGCGGTTACTGAATTGCATGCAAGAGTTCATTGTTAATGCGCCAGCGCCAAAGAAGACGCTAAGCCCCCCTTCAGACATCTTCCCTCCTTCTTAGTCCGACGCGCTGTCGAAAGGTCGAAAGGCTGGTGCCCGTCCGCCCTCACAGTTCACTTTGCCGACGTTTCGGGCCGGGAGTCACCCCTCCCCCATCTGTTTCGACTCAAGTAAAGTCTAGTATCCCATTTCCTCTCGTGAATGATCCTTTCCCAAAAAAATCTAAGCGTTGAAATGCGTAGAAGAGATATAGCTTACCCCGAATATGTCGAATTCACCAGTAGTGAGGACATTGTACTGTCCCGTTGTTGCTTTCCTGTCCTCGAGGGGCGTATATGTTCCGAGTCCATTGAGAGCGGGGAAGGGGAGGGCCGTATATGTTGCTGAATTCTCGTCCGAAGAGCGCCAGGGATGTTGGCGACGTGGAACGGGGGTTATCCCATTTGAAGGGTTGCCCCTGTAGAGATCACGAAGGTGTGAACTAACGGGAGCGCCAGATATACTATTACTAATTATAGCAATGGTTCAAAGTTCCTTAGATCCGCCTCCAGACCCAGCCACTCCTAGATGTCTTTGTTGGTCGCAATGAGTACCGTTAGCCCATCTCCTATATTTTGACCCGCAGGCTAATTTTTATCGTGACCGGGCATACTATTCTGCAACTGATCCACTCCCCTGCCAGAATCCGTTGCGGAATGTGAAAGCTATGCCCATAATCTCTGCCGCCAACACAGCGGCTGCCAAACACCTGCCATTACGGAGCAAGATATCGAGGGTATTGCCACGCGGGTAATGAATCGCCTCTCGGAGCCCATTCGTCAAGAGATGCGAAATAGTTTTCGGGACGTTAACACTAACATCATGGAAGTTCGCGTTGACATACGTCGACTCCATTTGTCTATTTCTAACGCATTTTCTTAGACCATCAACTTGGGGCACAACGGGTCTGGAAGGCCTTACGAGATCCTAAACTTTGTCAACCTGGAGGGTCAGGAGGAATCACCTGACAAGGTACGAATGGTTCTTCCTCTTTTTCTTCCATTTGACAATATGTCCTTTCAGTACGACCTTCCCTGTTGAGAAATCTTGCCACCATTGACAGTCTCGATAATCAACAACTGAACTGCTACGTCAATCGATACAATATTGTTTGCGGTGGGCTTGCCATTGATCGCACTCGTGAAATAAACTCGGAAGTTCTTGGTTGTATGATTGCGTCGTAGTGAGGGTGGATACCATTAGATTGGCCCATGGTGGTCCTGACGTCCAATCACGATCATTCACTCTCGAGCATGACGATAAGTTGTCTGGGTTACTTTTGTATAACGGGCTCACAATGAGTAATAGCAGGTACTTGAGTTAATAATTACTTATACGTAGCATGAAATCAGAATTGTTCATCGATGATGCAATGTCCTGGTTCTTGATCTCAAAATCTTCGCAAGCTCTCAAAAGCCCCTTCGCCTCCGTCTGCTTTGCGCACTGGCAAACTACAAACCTCAGTCGGCATTGGACAAAGTTAGAATTGTAACCTACTAATTTTAACCCAGTACGGGTTGAGAAACTTATTGACGATGAACTCTTGAAGACGTTGATGTAGCTTAGTGATCTCCCAACGATGAGCAAGGCTGAGCATATCAAGAGCCAGGTCAAGTTTCGCCTTGAATTCTTTCTGATTATTGCTTGGACTCGCAATAAACTCAGGTAGCTCCCCGACGTAAATCCAATCTTTGTTCGTCATCGAGTTAAAGAAGCACGGAATAAATTTCATACTTGACGCTTACTGATGGTCTCCTTAACGCATAGACTTGAATAATCCGACGCATTCACTTGCGCGCATTGACCAGGGTCCACCTCCCGAAAACCTGGAGCCACAAATGTCCGCCAAAGATATTCGCTGTTTATACTCAACCAAGATTTGTGTGCATGAGGGATTTGGTGCTCGTCATCCATGGCTTTAAAGGTGACATTGACTTCAAATCCATGCTCACGCATGTCACGAAATCGGCTTCGACATAACAACGTCTCGTCCATGGTTGCGACGGTCTCAGCTGTCACTTTCTGGATCGACCTGGCGCCAGCAGCTGTCAAAAGTTTGTTGTAACGCCGCAGAAAACCTTTGACGCCATGCAGGCCTCCAACGTCTTGTGACAGATCTTGGATAAGGGTCAAAGCAGAATGCCATACCCACTGATCGGAATCGGGGTTGTCGACATTGAGGAATATCGATTTCCGATTAGCGTTCCTGATATCAATGAAAAGTTCGTCTACGTTCTCGTTCAACCACTTGTAGGTCGCTTTGAGGTCTGAAAGCAATGCTGACTGACGACCATACTTCTTACCAAGCTCAGCAAGGACTCTAAGATGTTTCACCTTTTTACAAGTTAGTGAGAACTGACAACAGACGGGATAATGATACTTGCCACTTCTTTTCCGCTCGGCTTGCCATAAATACCGCACAAAGTGGAATTGGGTTGGGATGCGACGTGGCCTCTCTGGCTCCAGCATATAGCTTCGTAATCGGCAAGGGTAATTTTGCTGAGCGAGAGTATATGACTGTACTGCATGTATTTCCTTATGTCCATCCCCTCATAGCCCCTCCTGTTGGGAGAGCCTCTCGGAATGAATTTGAGTTGATCCAGTTTACGGCACCAGTCAACGTCTCCTGGACTGAGGGGAAGGTTGTTGAAATGATCATATAATACCTTACTCCTCCCTTTGTCCCAATCGTCTGGTCTGTCCTCACTGTCTTTGTCGTCTTTGTCGTCATTGCCTGCATCAAATGCATTGGCACATTTCATGAACATAGCAAGATCAAGTCGACACCCTAGATTCAAACTGTACTTTCCCAGCGACTCCGCGAGGTCCTGGAAGCCGTTATGAAGAAGATGTTTGGGGGTTGCTTTAAAAGTCGCTAAAAAGAGCTCGTGACGTTCGAACAAGCTCTTGGCTGGGCATAGAACCCCATCTTCATTTGGAACTAATAGCGAATACCCCATGACCCTTTCACGACTGAGGAGCCACTTTATGAATTGCTTGTAAGCCATTAAATCGTCTTCGGAATAAAGAATGGTGTCATGAGAAACACACAATAGCTCGGTAACGCACTTCGTACAGCACCCTTCGTTCTCGACGCTCTGCATCCTGGTCTCCCAGTCGATGACCGGATGATCAGTAAAAGGTAACAGAACATGGGATGGAATAGAAATGGGGAGGATGGTAGTGTCGGCTAGGGCACCAAGGCAAGAGAGTTTGTCACGCTGATGGATGGACCAGACAGGTAGCTTACGGGCGACATCCGCCAAGGCCGCAGGGGTTTCAGAGAACTCCGATCGAACCCAATTAGCCAGCGCTTCGTGATCGCTTGAATTGAGGCCCGAGATCACCTTAAGCACTTTCGCCTCGTTTTTCTGCATGTACTCCAAGAAACACGTATAGGGCCTTTGCTTCTTCCCCGCTTCTTCACCTAAAGCTTGAGGTAAGGACCCTTTAATAACGATCGTCATTCCAAGTTGCTGCAGAACAACGTAATCAAAGCCTTCTGTGCTCTTTTCTGCCTCGATGACAATAACAGAAGGGCCCTTCATCCTTTTCGCAGAGATGAATTCGGATGGGTGGAGTGTCTGAATCAGATGAAGGCGTGAAATGCTTTCCAGAGATACTTGCAGTCCGGAGTTCCAAAATGATGCAATCCGAGTTTGGAGCGGTTCACCTTCAGGCCATCCACGCGCAGATGCAATATATTCTTTGACAAGTTGAGCTATCCCATCATCGTTTAGACGCGATACATTCGTGAGGCCTAAAAGACATTGAGACGAGCGTCCCGGAAACTTTCTGTGTATGAGACGATTGGGCGGAAAGATGTCGTAGGCAACAGTTTGCCTTTGCCCTACTACATAATATTTTGTCTGTTTGTTTTGTGAGCTCCAAATCTTCGCACAGGAACCATCTTCAAGCGGGATCAGTGGTAGCCCATCCAACGATACCTCTTTCGATAGTAGGTACCATAATAAGGCGTCGATCTCATCCAAGGTCAAGTGTAGGCTGCACGAATCGGCCTCCAGAAGCGTTTTGAGAAATGTGCCGTCGGCGGTACGTAGCTTTGCCTTTTTAGCGTACTCGAGCAGTTCGACAGGGACCTCCACGACGTTCCGAGGTCGAGTAGCAGATAGGACTTTAGGGAGCGTGACGCTCCATCCTGGGTATTCATTTGCCTTATTTGCGTATAATACAGCGTCATTTGAGAAGACGGAAGATGTAGGATCGTATACGCTAGCAAAAACACGTCTGGGATTCTTGAAGGTTTTGGAATCCCAAAAGGCCTCTATGAAAATGCCGCTAGGTGGATCGACACTGACGCTAGGCATGCTCGGCCACCACGGAATGTTAGTGCCCTGAATCTGCAATAGCTTTTCAAGCAAGTAGAGATATGAGCACGGAAGCTCAGACGACAATAACCATCGGTTGTATTTGGATTCCATGCCAGTTTGAAAGTAGTTGGCAGGTGGGTCACTGTCGACGCGTACATTTTGCTTCCCCTGTTCTAGGATCAGCGGCGCGGAGATGTGGGCTGGTATAGATGTGAAGATGGGCAGCGGTGAGGTGCAAAACAGGTTATATTTCAACTCCTGAACCTTGTTACTCTCCAGCGCCGCGGCGATGCGTATCGGCGAAAGATGGTGCATGTTGTGTTTCTTTGCAAGTTCTACCTTATAATCGCCCTGGATATTATTGACGTCCTTTGTGACGACAAGCCATTTGGGTAGTTGCTGCGTTGGCGAATCAAAAGTCACCGTTTCAGATTTGAATGGATCGTCGGGTGCGGGATCGCCGGGTATTCTGGTACTTTTGATGATACGAAGAACTTCACACTTGCCACTGTGCCACTTGTGCACCTCGATACGGCCGAGGCTCGTGAACAGAAGTGATTTGTACGCCACTTTGTCGAACTCTGCAAGAAGCATCTCTTCGACTTTCTTTATGCTCCAAGGTATCATTGATGCGGGATTTTGACTTGAACGTTCTTCAATTCCTGAGCGGAAGCCTGAAGAGGGTCTAGAACATGGTCAGCCGAGCGAACGATTTGAAGTAATAGTGCTAACCCCATGGTACGATTTTGTGGAGGAAAGGTCTAAACCAAATAATCCATCCAATGGTTTGAGATGGTCAGCATATAACCTACAACGAGAATCAAAATGATAAGACGAGTCTCCTAAACAGCTTATACCTTTTCACGTTCTGTAATGAAAGAAGAAGCTGAATGTCTTTCGCAGAACGATAAATTACGCTTTGACGGGCTCAGGAAAAGGACGTGATCCCCCGAAACAATCATAGGCCAGCTAAGAAAGAATGTTAGTCTTTGGAAGATCAGGTCGCACCGCTTCTTACCTTTGTAAAATGAAACATTGACAGTGCGCCTAGTCCAAGATGACCGATTACGCCAGTCTTTCCCCTCTTTCCACCTACTCCAGTCTCCAATATTCCTGTGAAATCACTCTGTGAAAAGATCCCGTCGTTGTATACGACTAGTGATGCATTCTGAAATTCTGCCAGTCCCTTTGAGAGGAGATGCTCTGTTGGGGCCTCACAGGTCATCTAAAAGAAAACTAAGTCTTGTGGCACCCGCGTCAGGATGCATTTGCGACGAATTCTGTGAAGAATTGTTCCGGATTATATTGCCGCAAAATGTTGCGAATGACTGTTTCCTCCCTTGAAGTCGATATCATCCTCCGCATCGCCTGAGACCGAAACGTTTCATGCGAATCTTAGTCGCAAGTTTTTCACTGATAAGATGGTGGCCAATGGGTGTCCTTCCGTCATCTGAGCTAATCCTGCCTCTGTAATAAGATACTGTGTAAAATGGCTTGAGATCTCCTGTGGTTATAGGAATCAGAAGAGAGGCCCGTTCTTCGTCGGTGATCGATTCAGGTAGCATTTCCAATAGTTGCACCGCCTGCTGAACAACAATTCTATCCGTTCCTGCTTTTTTCTGTAATGCACAAAGTTCGATTGTAATAGCCGACGTCGAAGGCCTGACTCGATCGTCAAACGATTTTCCTCTTATAGCCGTAAGTAAAAGCTTACCGATCAAGACATCCCATCCTGGCAAGGAACTGATATAGTTGACTTTTGCGTTTTCGAAAAGCTAATTTTATGAAAGCAACTCGAACCAACGGCGCCATCGAACACAGCGCGAGAGGGACGCGCTAATGTGCCCGATTCGACGGGTACCCAAGCCCGATCAGCGACAGCTTCTTGTATAGCTTTGACGTCTGCATCACCGAGCTGGCGACCCGCCAACTCTACGATGATCTCACTGATTTTGCCATGTTGTATATCAGAACTTGGCTGTCTCAGAACACGGTCCAGTTGCTTCGTAAGGACGTCCAGAGGAAGAGGCTTGTCCCAGCTCAGGAGAGATCGAAAAGAAGATGTAGTTGAGATGGTTTCGTCGAGAGTGGTGAGAACTTCGTCAAACAGGTCAGCATCCTTGCGTCCGCAGTCAATGCATTCTTTCGAACTGACAAGACCTATGAGGGTCGGTAACCAACGCAAGGAGGTGTCGATAGAAAGCCTGGCACAATTGAAACTCCGGTCATTCATGAGAGAAACCAAATATCGAGCGACGATCCGCGCGTCGGCCGAGGAGTGATTTGCCGAAATATACGCAATTCGTTCTTGCACTATGTCTGAAGACAAGGATATCTTCATCATATTCAGATATCGAAGGTCGTCGAGTATCTTGCGGTCGTGGTCATCCTCTATAGTTGGGAAGGGCCAGTTGCTGGAAACTGCTGGAAATAGACTTTTAAGCTGTGATTCAGGATCAATAACCTCGATTGGTGATTGCAAGGCACAGTTAGATGCCGGGATGAACCGTGTCTTCTGAAGGAGCGATGTAATGCTATTTGTCGATCTGTGATTTTGTCTGATGTAGGAAACGAATAGGGCTCGAAGGGGCTTGGGTTGTGAAGAAAATCGACCAAGGGCCTGTAACAAGACGTCTTTATCATTGAGGACGGGTATTTGTAGCGCCTTGGTCAAAGAGCACGATGGGTCGCTAAGGCAGGATTTATCGAGGAAGTTAGGTTTGTCGGTCAGAGGAATGAGCATCGTGGGCGAAATCCCCTTTATGTTAAGGTCATGGATGGCACACCACTTTACATAACTGTTTTGTTTAGCTGAGGATTGCGCATCTGCGTGTGGTACCAACACGGGAAAAACGGGGAGCTTCTTCAACTTGGCCAAGTAATCACTAGATAGGGATCTGTAACAAGCGGAGATATGGTCCAACACCGACTTCGCTTCGTCACCGCCGAGAGGCTGCAATGCCACCAAATTGATAGCAGCCAAAAAATGATTCATATCACTGGTATCTTTAACGACCTCGTGACTTTTCAAAAATCGAACCACTGTATTCGGAAGTACAGAGCTGACAAAGGCAAGTCCTAGCTTCTTAAATGATGGAACATCCGGGCCCGGAAACGTAGGAGACGAGAGAGCCTGTGGGCCTTCCGACGTTGGGACGAGATGAAGCACAGTGTTAGATTTCAGGAGCGCCATTGCTTGATCACGGTGTTGCCATTTCTCCAACCACGTCCAGAACTTCACCAATCGTTGGTCGCTGAGCGGCTCAGGCTCGCTTGACAAGTAAGCAACGACGGATGGTGGGGATAGTAGATCGATATTGGCTTGAGTCGTACCCTGTTCTCGTACCAACGCTGCCAATTCGCGTGGCAACGAATCTAGAGATATTGCATCGCCCGCCGACGCTCCGAACACATCGACCTCATCGGTGGTTAGGGCAATGTAACGTTGACTCGTCGCGTCCCTTTTGTCAAGGGATATGTATGATCCATCCAAAGTGGGGAAGAGGGGAAGGCCATGTATGTTGCTAAAGTCCTTCTCAGAGAGAAAGTACTCGCATAGGGCCCTCCTTTGATTCTGAGGCAAACTTTCGAATCCCAAGTCACGACGCTTGATTTGGTCTCGGGCAACGCGCGGAATTAGCTTGGTAATAGAATTATCGAGGAATGGCATATGGGTTTCGGGCAGTTGAACCAACGTCAGACCAACACGAGCCAAAGCAATAAGCATATCCGATTGAACCTGGCCTCTAGCCACGACAAGGGATGACTTCAAGTCGACATATGTTGTCGTACCCTTCTCAGATACTTTCGGCCAGATCATGAAACCAGACTGGATGGCAAACTTCAATGTCACTTGGAGGATATCTTTCCAATATAGGCCATCACCAGATGTTATCGACGAGCAGTAGGGAGGCCATGAACTGAAAATATCTTGGCATAGAGCATCTTCGGCCAACGTTTTCAACAGATGAATCCAAGCTTGGGGAATGTAATAATCGAACAACAGACTGTTCCATTTGATTAATACACTAAATGAAAACCTTCAGCTTTAAGTCAAGGGCAAAAGTGAGATATATGCGTACTCATTGTCAGACCCAGCCACAGACCCGGTCTCACCCTGGTTGCGCAAGCTCTGTCTTGACGACGTTAATGCGAATAACGCATGTATATGTACAGGGAAATTTGTCCTGGATGGGAGCGGCAAGAACGTGAAGAGGCGACCGGAGGTGCGCCCGTCAGAAAACAATGGATAAGCAATGCGAACGTCGGGGCTTAATTTGTGTCTTTTGATTACGTGATCCACTGATTCGCCACCAACCTGGGCGGCGAGACGAGACCTGGCCTCATCTTCCGCATTCCGGGTCTGAATAATCCGCCAAGAGAAACTTGAGTGCCCATCAGACAGGACTGAATCGTAGATGGAACATGCGCTTTGATGTTCAGCCTTCCTCTCAGATTTGTTACACGAAGCTAAGCACGTCTTGTCATCGTCATGAACTTTCCAAATTTCGATCGTCCTGAGGTTACCGAGGAATAGGAGAGAAATGCTCAGTTCTTCAGCTATGTAATCCTTGATCATCTGATCCAGCTCTTGTACGAATACGAGGCGCTGGCTTAGTTCGCTCGGTGCCGACCGAAGCGGCAATCTGATGACCGTTCCTGGAAAAGAAGAAGGCTGAAATAAGTTGGAAAAGAAATCAAAACGTTTACAATAGTCTCTTTCTTTGAAAGTATTGTAATCCATTCTCGTCCCACCAGAACCGATGGGATCGAGAATGGCAAACGACGACCCAGAAAGGATTTGAGGTACATCCGTGACCTATATGGGTTTCAATGTCGGGGCCAGGAGTGAAGGGAGCTAATGTACATGATAACAAGCCCTAAAGCCTACACCGTATTTGCCTATTTTACTACAGAAGAGGTTAACAGTGGTTCCACAAAAATAGACAATCTTACGAGGTATCTGCTCTCTTGGATGATTCATGGATGGTTCGGATAGCTTTCCAATCTTCTTCTTGAAACTGAGAATCATTGTACGCCATTAACGCAGGGTCTTTCCCCGTGTCGAGAACAAGAATCTATGACCTCGTTAACATGGTTCCTGGGTGACCATCGCAAGTACAAACCTGCTTTGTAGCCTTTGCATCATCCGAGTTCTGCAATAGTTCTCGAAGGATGCTTGCACAGAAGGGGTAGTCATGGAGGATTACTTGGATTGCAGCAAGGGGATTGACGCTTTCACAGAAATTGCTGACCATCGTGTATATTGAAGCTGGAAAGAGGGTTTGCCATAGTACTTATTCATTGCCTTATCGCTGGCTTGGCACCTTGCCGCAACCTTCAGTCAGCCATGAGTTATGCACCATGCGCCAAAACATCAAACTCTAATACGTTACACCCTCGGGACTGACCTGAGCACACCAACAGAACGAGGATCGGTGATCAAGGGCTTCGAGCATCGGAACCCCTATTCTGCTCGAGCCGAATCCGGTTATGATTCTGAAGAGACGGCGTGTCCCTCAAATGACATAAATGCGCAAATTCTCAGTTCGGATCTTCACCAGGTTCACTCGCTTATAAGCGCTAAGCGCTCGCTTCATTACGCTTTAACCCTATGAGGTATACATGAGACGCGATGCTTACCGTCCATGACGTAGTTACTTTGTGCTTACCAGTACTAGCTTTAATGCTCAATCCTCCTATCAAGGAAGTGAACGTGGCACCTGGCACCCCTGAAAGTTCGCTTCTATCACATCTCATCACCATGTCCACGCGGCATCTGTGCTCCAATTCAAGCAGAAGAGTCCATATACATATGTGGAAGGCCTCTTTTCACAGCTTCAACCCGCAACATGAGTGACATTTTCCGTGAAACCATTGGTCCCATCCATGGGATCCGAGCAATTCTTCATGATTACCCGTTCTCTGCAACCATCCTTCGAGAACTATTACAAAACTCGGAAGATGCAAGGGCCACGAAGCAGGTTCGTCGTAAACCACTCATGAAGGACATGTCGATCAATGCAAATGATAGATTTTCGTTCTTGACACAGGGGATGACCCCGCACTGATGGCATTCAACGATTCTCAGTTTTGCGAAGAGGATTGGAAGGCTATCCTCACCATCCACGAGTCATCCAAGAGAGCAGATGCCTCGTAAGATTGTCTATTTTCGCGGAGTTACTGCTAACCTCTTCTTTAGTAAAATAGGCAAATACGGCGTAGGCTTTAGAGCTTGTTATCATGTACGCCGGCCAACTCTGCTCATCGCGATTTACTCTGATGCCCATTTAGATTACCGATGAACCTCAAATCCTTTCTGGGTCATCATTTGCTGTTCTTGATCCTCTTCACTCAGGTGGCATGAGAATCAACTACGCAAAGTTTATACGTACAGATTATCGTGAATGCTTTGATTTCTTCTCCAACATCTTTCAAAAATCTCTTTTCCCTGGAACGGTCATCAGACTACCCCTTCGGTTTTTACCAAGTGAACTTAGCGAGCGCATCGTACTCGTGGAAGAGCTTGATCAGATGATCAGGGATTACATAGCTGAAGAACTGAACTTTTCCCTTCTATTCCTCAATAACCTCAAGACAATCGAAGTATGGGAAGTTTGTAACGCAAATAAGACGCACCTAGCCACATGGACTAAATCTGTGAGAATTCATGAACAGGAGAGCAGAGACTCGCCGCTTTCTATCTACGACTCAATCTTATCCAATGGCAGCGAGAAGTTTTCTTGGCGGGTTATTCAGACCCACAACGCGGACGAAGAGGCCAAGTCTCCTCTCGCGACCCAGATAGGCGGTAAGGGCCGCAGAGCTATCAATACTATAAATCACGTATTCAAAAAACACAAATTAAGCCCTGGCGTGCGCATCGCTTATCCGTTGTTTTCTGACGGGTACACCTCCGGTCGCCTCTTCACATTCTTGCCGCTCCCATCCAAGACGGGTTTTCCCGTGCACATACATGCGACATTCGCATTAACTTCTTCAAGACAAGGCTTGCGCAACCGAAACGAGACCGGAATCGTTGCTGGATCTGAAAACGAGTGCGCATACATCTCACTTTTACCTCGATTTGAAACTGAAAGCTTTTATTTATTTAGTGTGTTAATCAAATGGAACAGTCTGCTATTCGATTACTACATTCCCCAAGCTTGGTGTTGTCTGTTGAAAACACTGACCGAAGACGCTGTATGCGAGGATATTTTTAGTTCTTGGCCTCCCTATTGCTCGTCGATAACGTCTGGTGATGGCCTATACTGGCAAAATATCCTCCAAGCGACAGTAAAGTTTGCAATTCAATCTGGTTTCGTAATCTGGCCGAAAATATCTGACACGGATACGATGCCAGCATATGTGAATTTGAAGTCTTCCGTCGCCGTGGCTAGGGACCAAGTCAATTTGGATGTCCTTATTGCCCTGGCTCGACTTGGCCTTACGTTAATTCAGTTGCCTTCCACATATATGGAATTCCTCGACGACTCTGTAATCAAGCTGACTTCGCGGGTCGCTCGAGAACAACTCGAGCTTCGCAGCTTGGTGGGGTTCGATGACTTGTCTCAGAACCAAAGGAAGATCCTATCCGAGTACTTCCTCTCGGACAAGGACTTTAGCAGCATTTATGGCCTTCCCCTTTTCCCCACTCTCGATGGATTCTACGTTTCCCTTGACACACATGCGTCGACTCGCCGCTACACCGCCCTAACCACCTAAAGAAGTTGATCTGTTCAGAGCATCAGCGGGAGACGCTGTATCTCTTGATCAGCTGCAACCTGCAGTGGCGGAGTTAGTACGGGCAAAGGGTACGACTCATGCCAATATCGATCTACTATCCCCGTCGTCTGTCGTTGCTTACTTGTCAAGTGAACCACAACCGCTCAGCAACGAACGATTGGCGAACGTTTGGTCATGGTTGGAGAAATGGGAACACCGTGATCCAGTAATGGTGCTCCTTGGTCAATCCAACTCCACGCTTCATCTCATTCCGACCTCTAATGGCCCGCAGCTTGTCTCGTCTCCAGTGTTTCGGGGGGCAGATCTTCCATCATTCGAGAAATTGGGACTCACCTTTGTCAGCTCTACGCTTCCGAGCACGGTGATTCAGTTCTTGAATAACCACGGAGTCTTCAAAGACACCAACAATTTGAATGATTTTTTGGATGCTGTCGATTTGAAGGGATTGGAACCTCTCAGCGATGTCGAAGCAAATTCAGTGCTCGACCATATTTCCACTTATTATCGTTCACCATCTAGCGACAACTTGACCAAGTTGAAGCAGCTCCCTGTTTTCCCTGTTTCTCAATCTCTAGTTGGACATAATACCTCTGTGAAGTGGTGTGCTATCGACAGCCTTAATGTCACAGGAATCTCGCCTATGACACTGGTCCCTTCGATCGACGGGATCGATTTCCTCGACATGTCCTGTATTAGCAATCCATCCTGTTCTTTGTGGAAGGCACTACAAGTACCCGTTCTCAAGGACAAAAACGTTGTGCTCCTTGCCCTCGGTCACTTCTCTTCTCAACCAAAACATGCCCAAGCCTTCTTCGTCTCTTACATTAGGCAAAATCACCAGTCGACAGATAGTATTATATCAGTGCTTCGGAATGCACAATTCATCCGTTCATTAGCAGGCACCTTGCAATCACCGATGGAGGTTATTGATCCTCAGTCACAGCTCAAAAGCCTTTTCCCCACGGTTTCCAGTAGCCAGCTTATTCCGATCGTGGAGGACGACTACGATCGCGAGATTCTTGATGGCCTTCGGAATCTAGGAATGATGAGGACCTCCTTATCTTCAGACATTGTGCAAGACCGAATTTCCTACATTTCGGCAAACCACACATTGGCTGACGCGCTCACCGTCGCACGTTTTTTACTTCCTCTCATTAATGATCCAAGCTTCGTTTGTGGTGATCTCTCTATTGACCGTTCCTTGCGCTGGTTACCGACGCACGTTGGTCTTGTCAGTTCTAACGAGTGTATTGATAGCGGACGACGGGATGCCGACTTGTTCGACGAAGTTCTCTATACTCTAGACGACGCTATTTCGATTACACAATCTTTCCGGGCTCTACTACACTGGGATAAGCCTCTTCCTCTGGATGTTCTTATGAAGCAATTAGATCACGTTCTGCGACACCCGGATTCTGACACGCAATACCGCAAAGTTCGCAAGATTGTCAAAGAACTGGCGAGTCGCCAGCTCCGAGATGCTGATGTAAATGTTTTACGACAAGTTATCACCGAACGGCCGTGGGTGCCTACAGACTCCAACACATTAGTGTTACCCTCTCGTGCCGTTTTCGCTAATAATCCCAGCTCAAGTTACTTTCATGAAATTGGCTACTCACGGGCAGAGGGACAAGTATTTTCGTTCTTGCTGAAAATGGGATGTCATGAGCGGTATGTTTCTCTCGCAACGAGAAACGGATTCATTTGACAATCGAATCAGACCATCGGTACCAGTGATTATGAGCGAGCTAGGCGCATTGCGTGAAAAAGCACCGACAGATATAGTTGTCCTCCAGGAAGCGGTGCAATTGTTGGAAACGTTACCCGACTCGATCACTGACCAAGAACGGGCTTCTCTGCTGGTTCCGATAGACACCGGAGATATCGTGCCATTGCATGCTGGTGTTTGTTATCACAAAAGCGGGAGTAATTTTGACGGCGGAAAGATGGCCATCGCCCATCATCTTATCAGCGAAAAACTTGCGAAGAAGATCGGCATACAGCATCTGAGCCTTGATGAAGTGGAGAGTAGTATCGACTTGGGAGGAAAGCCTATAACCATCATTCGCAATACTTTACGACAATATGAACCAAAACAATTCTTCACGGAGTTTATCGCCAATGCATCAGACGCGGCTGCTAAACGATTTAGTATTCTTATAGATGATCAAGAGGGCCCAAGTGAGCATCTCCTCTCAGAAGGACTAGCGGTCTTTCAGGGTGCATCATTGGTTATACACAACGACGGGATCTTTTCCCCGACAGATTTCAGAGGAATATTGCAGACGGGTATTGGCGGGAAAAGGGGAAGGACCAGCGTAATTGGTCACTTTGGACTAGGCGCACTTTCAATGTTTCACTTTACTGAGGTAAGAAGCGGCATGAATGATCTTCCGAAGCCTGATATACTTTGCCCAGCTGGCCATGATTGTTTCGGGGGATCACGTCCTCTTCATGAGCCCTTCCGCGCGCAACTTATCATTCTGCGATAGACACTCGCTCCTTCTACCTTTACAAAGTGTGAAAAGGTATGAGCCGTCTGAGGAACCTTTTTTGCCATTTTAATCGCCGTTTCAGGTTCTATGCTGATCATCTTAAACCGTTGAATGGACTATTTGATTTTGATATTTCCTCCACGGAATCATACCGAGGAGTTAGTACCATCCCTTCAACGCCCTCCACTATGCTAACCATCTTCCAGACATTGTTCAGGCTACCACTCAGGAACGAATTGCATTCAGACCAAGATTCTGTGTCGAAAATACCTTGGAGCGCAATGGATGTTCAACAGCTACTTCTTACCGAGTTCGACAAGCTGGCTTACAAGTCGCTTCTGTTTACGGGACTTGGTCGTATTGACATTCAAAAAAGGCAGAACGGCAATGTTGATCTCCTTCGTGTTATCGAAAGTACCAGAATATCTGATATGTCCACACCCGACGGTTCATTCAAATCTGAAACGGTGACTTTTGAATTAGGGGACCAGCGAAAACCTAAGTGGCTCATCGTCATGATGAATATCAATATCCCCGACACATTCAAGGCAGAGCTTGCAAAGAAGTACGACATGCATCATGTTTTACCGATCTGCATTGCCGCAATGCTGGATAGTGACCCGGTTCAGGAGCCTGAATATAACTTGTTTTGTGCTTTGCCCCTGCCAGTTACCATGGCCTTACCAGCCCACATCTCTGCTCCGCTGATCCTAGAACAAGAGAGGCGAAACATACGCATAAACACTGAACGAACTGGGATAGAATCGCAATATAACCTATGGCTATTCTCATCCGAAATTCCACGTTTATACCTCTACTTGCTTGAGAGGTTATTGCAGATTCAAGGTGTCAATATTCCGTGGTGGCCTGGGGTGCAAAGCCGCAGTGCTATTACTAATGTTCCGAGCCAGATTTTCTTGGATGCCTTTTGGAGTCCCGAGAACTTCAAGAAGACTTCGAGGCGCGTTTTCGCCAGCGAATATCATCGTACATCTTTCCTGGGCCCGAACGACGTTATACTGTATTCTAATAGCGCAGATAAATACTCAGGGTGCAGTCCCTGTCTATCTAAAGTCCTATCCTTTAGTCGACCTTTACGAGTCTCGGTTGTTCCTAGCCATTTGTTCAAATATGCTATGAAGGCGCAGTTATGTTCCCTGGATGCTGCATTCGTCAGAACACTTTTAGAGCATACCGATCCACCCAACCAATGGATGAGCATGCATGAAATCAATACCTTATTGTGGTACCTATCACGCCACGGGGTACCGTTAGTTGGATTATCCCTGATCCCACTTGAGGATGGTTCCTGGGCGAAGATCCATGAGCAAGGTTCGAAGAAAAATTACGTAGGAGGACCAAGACAAACCACTGCCTATAAACTCTTCCCGGCTCGTCTCGTACACAGGGACTTCGACGTACCCAACGGCCTTCTGAAACTCAGAGTGAATATATCGCCTCTAGATGAAGCAGGGATGGTAGAACTTATAGAGGAGCGCATCAAGCCGGCACCGGAGTTTCTTGGAGCTGAAGTAGACCGAGTATGGATCACCTCTTTCTGGGATGCTAAGCTGGACATCCCGCCGAAGAAGGTTTTACATGTTCCCCTGATTTCAACATTAAACCCTCACTACTTCATCTCTTTGGGAAGGCTCGCTGAACGTTCTGTTACAATTGTCGATGCAGAAAAAAGCGAAGAAGACTTTGACTACGGTATCCTCCAGAAACTTGGAATGATATTCGTCCTCAGAAAGGATGTCTCATTTGCCGCAGAGAAGGGGGAGTTGGCAATTTATGAAAGATTCTTGCAGTACATGCAGAAAAATGAGGCGAAAGGACTCAAGGAGATTTTCAGCCTCAAATCAGGCGATCACGAAGAGCTTGGCCGCTGGGTTCGGCTAAAGTTCTGTTCCACCCCAGCGAACTTGACGAGTGTCGCCCGTAATTTACCTGTCTGGTCCATCCAACAACGTGGCAAGCCTTCTCGCCTTGGCGCCCTAGCCGACGCTGAGGCCGTCCTTCCTACTTCTATGCCATCCGACCTTCTGTTACCTTTTACTGATCACCCAGTCATCAACTGGGAAATCAAGATGCAGGGCGTCGAGGAAGAAGGGTGCAATGCAAGGTGCATTACCGAGCTTCTGTCCATTTTTCACGGTACTCTTCTCTATTCCCCAACCCATGAAGTGACGTACAAGCAATTCATAACACACTTCCTGAATTTTGAGAGGGTCACCGGGTATTCGCTCCTAGTACCAAATGAAGAAGGGGTTCTGAGCCCAACCAAGAATTTATTCGAACGACACGAACTCTTTTTAGCAGCTTTTAAAGCGACCCCTGAACGCCTTCTTCGTAGCAGCTTCCAAGATGTCGCGGAGTCGCTGGGAAAGTACGGTTTGAATCTGAGGCATCAACTTAATCTTGCCACGTTCATAGAATGTGCATATGCATTTGATGATGAAGATGATCAGGATGATCCAGGCGAAGACGACGGAGAAAGACAGGACGGACCCGACGACAGGGACAAACGCAGGAGGCGTAAAGTTTTATCAACAAGATCCCCCTCAATCCAAGCGACGTTGACCGATGCCATGAACTGGATCACCTCAAATTCATTCCCGGAGGCTCTGCCGACAGGAAGGGCTACGAGGGGATGGACATAAGGAAATACATGAAGTACGATCATATACTCTCGCCCAGCAAAATTGCCCTTGCCGATTACGAAGCTATATGTTGGAGCCAGAGAAGTCACGTCGCACCCCAACCCAATCCCACTCTATGTAGCACCTATCAAAACTTAGGCAAGCCAACCGGGGAAGAAGTGGCAAGTATCATTCCATCCTTTATCGCTATCGGTTCTCACTAGCTTGTAAAAAGGTGAAACATCTTATATTCCTTACTGAGCTTGGTAAAAAGCATGATCACCATTCGGCGGTGCTTTCGGACCTTAAAGCAACCTACAAGTGGTTGAACGAGAACGTAGATGAAATTGATGACATCAAGTACGAAAATCGGAAAACAATATTCCTCAATGTCGATGATCCTGATTCCGATCCCTGGGTATGGCATTCCGCTTCAACCCTCATCAATGATCCGCAAGACAAGGGAGACGTGCATAACGTGAAAGATTTTCTGCGGAATTATGTCAATCTGTTGAAGGTTGCTGGCGTCAGGACGATCCACAAAGCGACGACCGACACCATTCCAGCCTTGGATGATGGTTTCACTGAGGCTAGTTCCGAGACCTGCATAGATGAGGACTCGAAGTCATAGACGATGAGCGATCCCACTGAGGAATACACCCGCGCTGGGTTGATCCAAGCTGCGATCGCGAGTGGCCGACAGGGGTAATGTGGACATACGCATAGCGAGATGCAGCTTCTCAGGAAAAACAAATGTTTGATTATTGTGCAAAATAACCTGAAGTTTGAACAGCTCTGTTTAGCGCCATTTGTGACCGTCCATGCTACTCATGCGACAATTGTTGACACAGAAGGTAAAGTAAAAAACTGGAAAGTAAAATGATACTGAAACGTACATTATATATGCCAAATATTGTGTCGCATTCGAGATCCTACAAGTCATCGCTGACATGCGGAACGGGGTTACTATCTCTTACACGTCATTTGAAGAGTTGTTGGAAGATGGTGGAAATTGCAAACGTTGGGCGGTTGCTGCCAGGTTCCGAGGAGACCCCGCTTCATAGTCAGGACTGACCTCTGCAGCCTCCAGTTAGTTTCGTCGAGAGTGGTGAGAACTTCGTCAAACAGGTCAGAATCCTGACGGCAGTCAATGCATTCTGTCGAGCTGACAAGACCCTTCAGGAATTGTCGATAGAAAGACCAGCACAACTGAAACTCGAAAGATCGAGCAACGATCAACACGTCGGCCGAGGAGTGATTTGCCGAAATGTACGCAATTGTTCTTGCACTGGTTTCATCATCTTCAGGTGTCGAAAGTCATCGAGCATCTGGCGATCGTGATCATCATCCATGGTTGGGATGGGCCTGCTGCTGGAAACCGCAGGAAAAAGACTTTTAAGCTGTCAATCGGGATCAATGACTTCGTTTGGCAATTGCAAGGCACCGTTAGATGCCGGGATGAACCACGTTTTCTGAAGCAGCGAGATTGTCTCCTTGACGCAGAGGCTTGAGTAGTCCAGCACGTCCACTTGCACATGTTCACCGAAACCTTGTCCATGCGCCTCCCCAAGGCATACCGTTATGAACATTTGCCCAAAGTGCTCAGTTAGACGTCGGAATGAGACGAAGCATGGAGTCGGATTTAAGGAACACCATTGCTAGATCACGGTGTTCCCATTTCTCCAAAAAGTCCGCCAACCGCTCGTTGCTGAGTGGTTGGGGTCCGCCTGGCAAGTAAGCAACGACAGACGGATAGCAGATCGATATTGGCGTGAGGCCATTTTCCCGTACTAACGCCAGTTAAAGATAGTAAGTCACTGATTCCACCTTTCCGACTGAGGTTCGTAGTATTCATGCATGCAGAGCCCGTGGAAGCGAAGGAGCTTTTGAGACTCTGGATACCAAAGGAAGGCGAGGCAGTCGCCCTGAGAGCGCATGAGCAGGAGGGAGGTGGCAGGTGCTGTGGCGACAACAACACAGAGGTTAAGTGTGAACGTCTTTGACGTTCGCAGGAGTCGGAGGCAGCGTCCGGGGACCGTAGACGCTGAAAGGGGGCGAACAGTAGAGGCTCAAGAGAACTCGAACGAAACACGTGTGGTGACGGTGACGACCAATCCGAGGACAGATTATTCGACGAGAGCAGTAAACGGGGATTGAGCCCTCAGTAAGTCAACAGAAAGAGGTCCAGACTGCTGCACGTCGAAAAGTGAAACAATGATGGGTAATGAGTAGGATGTATCTATCAAGATTGTAATGTTATTGGGACCGATTCCTATCTACGTTGTCACTCGTTAAGCGTCGGCTTACGCCGGCCCCGACCTTGCTTGCAGTTATTTTTATTGCATATGATGAAGTGTAACAAATGAATTATAAAGTGATGTAGTAGGCGAATAATTACTTGTTGTTTCGGCAGAAAATGTCGGAGAACGGTTTTGGCTGCGATTTTCTTCGGTTTGAAGTGAGGGAGATGGTTTGGCGTCTTCTGATGTGTTAGGTTGAAGAGCTTTTTCTTCAATCCCTGTTGCACTTGTAGATGCGTGAGTTGTTGAGGCGTCAGACGTGAATGAGGTTGAGGCAGTGGGAGTGGTTCTGTTTAAGAATTTGTAAAAGGTCAGGAGGAAATGGGGAAAGCGTACGATTGTGTCGGTCGGAACATGCCGAATTTTCGTTTCTTGGATGGAGATGTACTTGTTGAGGGGATAGTGGCTGTAGACGATGTTCGGATTCGAAAGCCCTAACATAGAATATGATGCTGTCGGTAATATGAAGAACGATACGTACGATCCAGAAGCCCGGCATATTTCAGACGAGTTCAAACGTCTTCCTTATTGAGCTGGCAAGAACCATTGATGTATCGGGAAATTTGTCAATTGCACTCTTGCAACTCTCCTTATTTTTTTTTGCAGTAGATAAACACTTCATGTTGAAAAGGCGATCCCACGCCATGGAATGGTTGTTTTGGTAGATTGAATTGATCAGGAACAATTGTCTGTTGAAAGCAACTGACATGAGTTCGATGAGGAGAACGCCTGATTCGGTAACAGATTTGCACGTTCCTTCGTTTTGCTCCGAACCAATGTCAATGCGGATGGATGTACAAGTTGGTAATGACGGTGAACCGAAACGTATAACTGTACGACGGTCACAGTTTCCTTATTCCTATCACGGGAGCGTATGCGTTCACCGATTATTGATCTCAGGGACAAACAATATCCGAGTCATCTGCAATTATCGACATTGCACCTCCTCCTAGGGGATCATTGAACTTGTTTAACATGTATGTCGCGCTATTTCGTTGTCCTGATCGAGAACACGGCTCTACGAGACTTCAAAGAGGAGATGTTGCTAAAGAAGCACTCGGATGAAAGCTTGCTGCAAGAAGATGACCGTCTAGAATGTATGGACAAGCACACCAAAATTTGGGGAGATGAGATAGCACCAATTAAGCACAGTACTGTGTATACGCATGTAGTGGACTAGTACTGACGTCTGATGAGGTCAGACTGATAAGACGGGCCGAAGCGCAGTGGTGAGACAATTCATTCAGATAAGATACGGGACGGTTTCCCACGATTTTGGGGGTGGAGAGACCTTGCAAGCAAGGTAATCAAGATTGTAATGTTATTGGGACCGATTCCTATCTACGTTGTCACTCGTTCTCCGATTCCTCGGCCACATCTCCGAACTTGGGACGGAAGACCTGTCGCTCGTCGAGTCCAAGCACATACTGCACAGTCTTCTTACTCCATGCAGCACTGTCATGCCCTGTAATACTCTGTCTGGTAAAAGATTTCTCCATCCGTTTTGGAACAACAAAAAGTATGATCCAAGGTTTTTCGGAAGTAGGTCGAAGGGGGGATAGGGATTCGTTTTTTGGGCTCAATAATGATTGGAGGGCCTTCAGACCTTTAGTCTCGATGGGATGAGTCGAAGCATTCGTTATTTGAATGCCGATCAAAGGATTATTTGGTTGGTAGATGATAGAGTTGAGGGATGCGAAGTTATCTGAAATGGGCTGAAGATAGACAGACTCCTTTGCATTCACGCAATCTGCAATTTTACCCGACAGCTCCTGGGGTGGTCCAAAGGCAAAATACTTTATATCCTCTGGGAGGCCCAATCGGGCGTCTGGCATATCGTCGAGAGATCGAATTGTGAACAAACAAGCACCCAGGTACCCGTGCGCTTTGCGTTCCCACATATTGCCCCGGAAAGGGACAGCGAGAGAAGACCCTCGAGTACTCTGATACAGGTCGAATGCAGCGTCTGCGTTCCGTCTATCCAGTATCTTGATGATGGTGTTCATAGCACCTTTCGAAATTGCTTTGACATGACAACCGATCAAAAGCCTCGCCTCGTTACTGGGATATACAACAAATGCGGGATGTGGCACGACCTCGTCTCCAACAACGCCATTTATGGCATCCTCGATATCTTTACTTTTTTGGATTGCGTCCGATATCTCTACTTGGACACGTTTCCGTGCTTCACGCGACTCGGCCGCTTGCAAAAACTGGCGGGGCACAGATCCGCAAATTTCGAATGTCTTCCAAAATCGGTTCAATGTGATGTCTTTTTCCACTATAAACAACCTAAAAAAAATAAGCGATGGACCGAAGAGGGGAACATAATCCACCTACAACGCTACGAGCCATTCATTCTGGGACCAAGGTGTCATGACATATGCTGCCCACTCGTCTTCAACATTATGTCTGAGCCATTTTCGATCCTTTCTGGACGTCGGCGACGACGTTAAGAGTATTCGAAGATTGCGGTTGCGGAAGATGTATTTATAAGGTTGGCAGGTTTGACCGTCCGCATCGATAAGTGTAAGAACATCATCTCCTGCGACCGTTACCCCTTTCGTTTGGGATCGAACCTCGTCTGTGATAAGGTAAACATCCCCGCACATGTCTTGAAACACGACCGGCTGGCCTTTGATGAGGCAAAGGATTAGGATGTAATACAAAAAGCAAGTTTTGCCTTCGATGATCAGTTAGCTGCGAGCGCGAGTTCGAAGATGGCAGTAGTGCTCACCAATTCCTGGTGAACCTGTGAAGATTGCGCTCCCGTGAACACCTCGTTTCCTGCCATTGAACAGATTGATCATAATATTCCACTCGTCCCGGATAAGTGTTAGACGCTTCACAGGAATTGATTCCTTTAATTCGAGGGTGGTTAGGTCCATGTATCGAATAGTGCAGGGCAAAACTGCAGTCGATCCCGTGGAAAGCTCTTTCGCGTCAGCGATAATGTAGCCAGGACAATTCGCAGGTTGTGGCGCGGGATCTGCCTCAGCATCGGCATCAACGTCCATAGTGTCGGCAGTTGCATCAAGGTCCATTGCACAAGGGAGGGTGGACAGGGTACTAGAGGGGGCGACGAGGGATACTGAGGGCACTAATTTGCAATTAGGGGCATTGTCAGACTCCAAAGTGGCGTTGCGACTCTTCTTGCGCAAGAAGTCTGCCTTGACTTTCAAAACATCTTGCGCCTTATAGGATGGTTCGGTTCGAGATGGATTGATCCTCTCAAGTTCGAGCTGAAGTTGAATGAAGTCGGCTGTTGTCAGATTTGCCGTGCGGAAAATCTCGCCAAACAAATGGCTCTTTCCCCAGAGCTTCTTATGAATTTCAGCCAACCAGTTTGGCGGCGAGTCCCGAGACGAAGATGGCGTGACTGCATAGAAACAAGGATGTGGTAAATGAATGAACAACGAACAATCAACGATCGGAATAGAGCCACGGAATGGTTCGAAACCGTAACAACATTGAAGACAAAAGAGCAAGCTTACCAGTAGTAGGCGGGAGCTTCACGATGATATGGAGTTTACGAAAGGCGGGCTGTTCCCGCCAGACCTCGGAGACCTGCATCCAATCCAACATCCGAATGCCATCCGAGTTGATTGCGAGTTGACTAAGAGAATCTCTAGTATGTACATTAAGGTCTATATCGACCTACAAAAACATAGAAAGGTGAGTGTTTACTAGACTCTGGGTTGTAATCACCTTTAAAAGGGTTAGGTCTTTAGCAAGAATCGGGTGCGAGTCGCCGATGCCTTCCTCGCGAATTTTCTCCTTCAAATCGGATATCTCCTTGTTGGCGGCAATTTCTACTTTGAATACACAATTGTCGCCTTTGATGAGGCAGTGGAACGTGCGAATGGGGAGCAGCATAAGGCTTTGAGACAACGATGATACGCACAGGGACGCTCAATTATAAATCAATAAATCAGAACTCCTATTACCCCTATAGAGTGTATCGCTGGCTGGGCTGGTAACGTCCCCGGTAACGCCCTGCTAAGCTAGTAACTTCTGTTGAATAGTGATAGTAACCCTCCCTCCTGCTAGCCTGCCATAACCCAGTGACACCTGAAAAAGCGATCCCCGACCCGTGATGGTGGCTGTGCAGTATTCGATTCCACCCGGGCTGGCTCATACCTTTCCATAGAATCGCATAGCATACTCATATTCTCGACCTCATCCTCTCGATGCAATTCTCTATTCTTTCTCAGGACCCAACTCGGCTAACTCACATGTCACCGATGCCATTATCAAACCAACGACGCCAACCCAAACCCGTCCTTTTTTTGAAAGCAATTTTGGCCTTTTTCAAATCACGCCGCAATACCTCGAGAAATCCCGGCTACCTACTGCCTACCAGGGCTCTCGACGTTAGACTCCGCACTGAGACTACATATCCACCCCACTCATGATCGACGCAGCTCTGTACGGCCTTGAGCTACCAAGAACAACGGAATCCAGCCCGACCAGCTCGAAAAACGCCGGAGGCAAAGGGAGCACGTCCAGTGTGTCCAGCGCGCCCACCCCTACCGAAGCTCCTTCCTCCACATGTACCCATGCCCAGGACAAACAACTAGAGAGAAAGTACTCGCATTCGCATAAAGCCCTCTTTTGGTCGTGCTATATACGAATTGTGTTTTGAAATTCTTGTCATTCTCGGTTCGTATATAAATAACATAATGCCGGTCTGTATTACATTATGTCGGGGGGGTACATCGTAAATTAAGCAGGAAGCTCAAACTTCTTTCCCTGAAGTACTCTGCCGAACTCTCGTTAGTAAAAACGCGTCACGCACAGCCGAATGACAACTCACTTTGTAAAGTAGACGTAAAAGAAATCTATGTAAAGTCCAGTTTGAACGATCCCTGCTGTTATCGCGATCGGGTCAACAACACCCTCAGTTGCGTACCTGTCACCAAAAAAGACGTCAGCAAATTAATTTTTAGAATGTTCCACATTCATAATGAATTTGGAATGCTATGTCGATCACAAATCCACGCATATAGTTGTCGTTGGACACGTGTACGGCTACCCACGACAGGGGCTTGCACGCTTCCGACATGAGGTAAAGTGATTACCCACCTATATATCCAGTTGGGAATATAGAATGCGCGGTAAGCTCCTAGAGCTGCAAGATAGTGCGTTGTGATCGTTTCAGCCTCGCCAGTCCGCTGGAGAAGGAATAGCTGCGGAAGGATGGCGACGGATTCTAGGAAGATGGAAAAGGACCATAGAATTTCCGTAAGGTTGAATCGGTAATTGAAGATGAGACCCAAGATGAAGCAAGGGCCGACGAGGTATTCAATTTTGAAGGTATCAATAGAGGGGTCGTGAGTCGGTCTGCGTTTAACGTCAGTCAAAACGGAAATGATGTCAAATATATGTGTGACATGCTGACCGGTATCTGTATTTCATTAGGTAGAGGATGTAGCAGCTGCTCCCAATGAAGAACAATTTCATGACGGAGTTGTACAGCGAGACGAAATGGTAGAAAAGATCAAGATAGCGGGTGACGAATATCGCTACATAGAGGGCTTGCGTTTTGAACGATAGGCCTGGGAAGAGAGTTCGGTCAAGAGAATTTCTTCCCGGAGCAAGAACACGTACCTCGACATGACCGGGATGTTTGAATCTTGTGGAACAAGATACAAATAGAAGCCAGATGAGACAAGTCTCCTACGCGTCCGCAGCAAAAGTGCCAAGAAAGAGAACACGGAATGTCAGTCATGGAACATGAGTACAATGAAAAGATAAAATTCACCGACAAAGCGGAATACATTCATGATGTACAGCAGTCAGCAGCAAGTCGTAATGCGCAGGAGAGTCTAAAACGGAACAGTTCGAGTTGGTGCCCTATAGTCTCACAGTTCTCTCTCTCCTCCCCAAGACACGTCCGCTAGATTATGTAACCATTTTCCACGATTATCGTGGACGCAACTTTACGCTCAACCATGAGGTGAGTTTCATTCTTTCCATTTCTTGCTGCAAAGATGTTTTAGTAAAAGGGTCGATCTCACGCAATCTGACCTCGTTCACCCAATCCATCTCACCCAGTGCCCAAGCCGCTCCAAAAAATGGTCTTATTCCCGGTGAACTACCTCAAGCTCACATTGGTGGCTTGTCACCGTAAGGCTGGACCGATATCCTACCGTGAATGCGGCAGACTTTTATTTAACTCCGGGCTGCCATGGTCCAAAGGTTGACGACCTGACAGCAAAGGCTGAGTCTGACAATGTTCTCCTTTCGCTGCGATAGCCGAGCCTGGGCAGGACCGCGCATATATATATGCGTTTATCACTCTGCACAGGTGGTCATCAGAAGTGGTTTCTTTTCTTGTACGAGGCGAAATAACGTCAAGCCTATACAACAGCGTTCACGCTCGAAAGCGATGCGGGAACGCGTGGTTATGGGCTGAAAAAGCGGGTTTGGGCACCTGAACTGGGCGAGTGTGGTTTTTTTTTGGGAGCCGGACGAGGCTCAGATTGGGGTGGGAGAAGAGATCAACTTTGGCTTGCGTTATGCGCGGCGCTGAGCTTTTTTTTCACCTTTTTTCCTAAATCGTGTATCTGTATCGGATACTGATCAGGCTTGTTTAGGTCAACTTGTGGTGTATGAATCGTGACTGGTGTACTGGAGAGGATGTGATATATAACTAGTGTATTATTATTATGTGAATTAGAGTAACTGGCCACCACTACCATCACCACCACACAACTTCCATGGTCTCTTCTACTGGACAATCGTTTCTAAGTCTCCTCGGATGGACCATTGTACCAGACTTTGTTACTCACCAGGTTCTTAGAATACTCTACTCACTCTTCGGAGCCAAGTTCCAGAGGCAACCTGGCACCCAAGCATACCGTCAACACTACGCATATACCTTCTCCATTGTCCTGCTCTCGTATCTCGCATACAACTTGATTCAAGGAATCAGGTATATGCCACTTAACTTTTATCAGATATTAGGTGTTCCTCCGACTGTAGATGACGCAGGTCTCAAGTTCGCGTTCCGTCAGTTCGCTAAACACCATCATCCGGATAGACCAGGAGTGGGCATGGCGGGCGCAGAGATGTTCATGATCGTCCGAAACGCGTTCGAGGCACTCAAAGACCCAACCGTCCGGTTTGCATATGACAGGTGCCATTCCGCTCTTTATATGCTTGCACCCTTTGTTAAAAACGGTTTAACAGGTTCGGGCCTTCAGTATTGTCCTGGAAAGACTGCACTACTCCCGGTGATTATATCCGTCGTGGACTGCTTCAAGCATCAGGGTATCATGTCGTAGTTGGTGCGACTCTTCTTTTCTGGTCCTCTATCAGCCCGCCAAGCCCCGTATCCTTCGTACGTCGCAATTTCGTATCTACCACTATCTCTCGCTCATCTTTATCAGTGGAGATATACCCTATTTGCGACTCTGTTCATGACGGAGCTCGTTCTCGTAATGTCGCCTTCACCTTACTCCACAACATCTTCTGGACCCATCTCCCTTCCAAGCGGACCCTTCTCCATCTTCAATTCTACTCCTGCTTCCAATTCGCCAAATCTGCAATCAACAATCTCGCCCTTCACCATCTTCCATATCATTCTGCCCTCTCAAGTAGTATACCAGCATATCCAATTCCTTCATCAACTTTTCGTATTCCTGAGTGTTGCACTGACCCGCGTTACACCCCAACTTTTTCCACAGAACGACCCACGGGTTGATGTGATCCTTTTGGACCGAATCAACAATGTACTGGCCCATGCTGATCGTGAAGGTATGCTCTATCTTATCTTGCTAAGAACTGCATATTTCTCTTTCATCCCAGCGTCGGTGGCTCTTCACACGTCATTCCATTCTATATCATCGCCGGATACAAAGACGGATGAAGGTAGCTCTCAAAAGCCACCTATGACTTTTTCAAAGATGCAACCTCTCAGCAATCCTTCGCCCACCCTTATAAAGATGCTCTCTGAACAGATGGAAAACTTCATCGTAGAGGCCAACGTAAGAAAGGACGAAGTTGGTCCACTCAGAGCTGCATGGGAAACGGCTTTGAAACGATGGCGCAAGTCGAAATCCATTCCATCTTCTATTGAGAAGGAGAAGGAATCTTCTGCTCCTGAGCCTAGTAGCCCTATAGATCAAGACGACGATCTTGACGAAAAGGCCAGGACAGTAACAACATAAGAGCTTTTTTTTTTTGTAGTTGTTCTTAGTATAGAGTTACCGCATTGTCCCGAAGTTGGCAAAAACTTTTTGTCCTACTCCACCATCTTGGATGCATCGCTTGGCGACACTGCCACCTCAGCTTCACATCCTTATTCAATACCGACTAGCAGGCACAGCAGCCTCTTCCAGCTCTCAGAAATTTCCATTCCCGGTACACCCGAAACCTACCCCTCATCAAATATTCCATTTGCCCTACGGTGTCTCCCAGAGAGACATCAAAACTAGATGTCAGCGATTCCTTTTACATCCATCATGACGTCTTATATCGATTGAACATGCAGATTATGATCTCGTGCGAATATACCATCCCGATTCGCCCCACTGTCGCATGACCCCACCTGCGGAACGACGAAAGCGGTTCCAGGCCATAGCTACCGCATATGACGCGCTCCGTGGTAAAGCAAGATTTGAAGGTGGACGAACGTATCGATCTTCGTCCGATGACCCTTTCGAAGAGGAGCTTACGAGGAGGAGTAATGCGTACTGGGCACATCCGAGTCGCCAAACCGGTTATGCAGAGCATACAGCGCAACAGAAAGCGGGGAATTCGCAAAATGAAGGAATGACGATGAGGGACAAAATCGTAATCTCTCTGGGGGCATTGGTTACTCCATCTCTTCTTGCTCCACAATAAATTGGTGCTTACACTTGTTCCATTTCAGTCCCTCCTTGTTGGCATTGTACCCGGACTCATCGTTTTCCCAACGTACATGGAAAAGAGGCATAGAGACGCTGCAGCAAACCTGAAAAGAGCGCGCAGCGATGCACGCGAATATGGAGATGCACGTATGACAGAAATTCGTAAACGTGTACAAGAAATTAAATCTCAAGAGTAACGCATGTTAGCCACATAAAGACCGTTTGGCATTTAAGCGCGACGATATCGCGGTAAATCAAGGGCGATCAACCCCCTCTTTTCAATTGTTTTATCCCGTGAACATGTCTGCATGACCAGCGGATGTTCTCCTTAATTCCATACTCCTTTTAGGCTATCCGTGCCTTACGATCTATCTGCGCACTCAAAAGCATAGGAGGCCCCAATACCCTATTCTCCGCCCTCCTAGCGCAGATATATATATAAGTAGGGTATAAGAACGTCCAGCGCCATCAGCGCCCAAGCTCACTCCCATGGTATCATTCTTTCAACGCGTTAAAACGCTCTTCGCCCGCGACAAAAAGCGTGAAATGCCGCTTATACTCACCGAAGCTGATTTCGCGATGCATGTGATCGAATTACCGGGCCTTGAACCTACTCGTTCGAAGAAGACCCTCCGAAGATACGAATACGAGTATCATAACGCTGCCAATCCGCCAGAGCTGGTACCGATTTTTCCGGGCGTAAGTATTCTGGCAATCGCGCTACGATCCAATCTTAACTATCGCGCTCTCTCAGTTCATGTTTTACTAAAATATATCTATTATCAATAATGATGTGTGTTAATACGGAGGATTTTTTGACGATTGGCCCATGATACCGTGGTTGTGAGCGGGGAATACTTGGGAGGATGGGTTGGTTTGTGTTGTACAGTACGAATGATAGTTATTACGTTAAACGTCCATGCATACGCGTCGAGGCCAACGTCATGGCGTCGCTTAAGTAGCATTCAATTGGATCCCATCAAACATCGATCACGAACTTCTTGTGATTGGAAGCTGATAATTTAAATAGGCTGGCGGGGGAATGACGTTCTGTTGTCGATCGCTGGTCGCTTTTTAACACGACCGAAACGAGATACATATATATCGTGTGCCTAGTCTCACAAATCATACATTCAACTCCGACCCTCAACCACAACAACTTTCGAATCATAGCACTAAATCCATGTAGTGTTCAGCATTTGGCACATGTGTCAAATAATTACTGACTCGTTCACTGCCGTATACGCAAGTCAACTCTTGAAACTCGTGCATCGCTACTCGTTATTTTCTCAAACTCGATTTGTGAATTCAATCGGTGCACAAATGAACGCGATCATGCACAGATGTCTCACTGGGCACGCGGCTAACGTACGTGTTGCCAACGTCGACCGCCCATTCAAGGAATATAGATAATACATCAAGTCCTGTAGCTACAGGTAACTGCCACTCAATACATTATCATCTCCCTTAGCCTGAAACACCTAGGTTGTAGTGTGGCAACATTCAAGTTGCAGGGTTTCATGACTATCATGATGGTGATCGTGACCAGGCGACCCAGGATGTATCCCGGACAGATATATTAAGAAGTCTCTCCAGTTTTGTCGCCCTCCTTCCGCATTTCTCGACGTGCTGGTCACTAGAGAACTTTTCACTCATCGACTAGGCTCGACATGGTTCAATTTACCACTATCACTTCTGTTGCATTTTTAGTTCAGCTTGCCCTGTTGGCCCAAATTTCGATTGGTCTCCCCATCACCGCGTGCGTATCATCATCATCCTCGGCCTCGTTAAGAGTACTGACTTATCACCAGTCGTCCCGAGGAAAAAAGGTCAGCTCTAAGGCACTATCTGATCTGTATCATCGTGATAACTGTGCACCCCCTAATTACAAAGACACTGCAAACGATCGTGGGTCGACGTTACTGGACCCGGGCAGCTGTTAGCAGGTCTTGGAGTAGGTTGCGTTGCGACCTTTGCTGTTGCCGGGGCCGCGTATGGCTGTTACAAGTGCAATACCCGCGGCCGTCCAGCTGACGTTGAAGCCCAACACATTGAATTAACTCATCAACATCAAAGTACTTCCAGAGAGTAGGGCAGAGCGATATCCAATGCGTTGTGCGGCTGAAAGTAACTCTTCTTTAAAGATCCCCCCCTAGTGCCCCTCCCCAATCGGATCCAGGGTACGGTTTAGCATTATCCAAGATATCAAGCGGTTGGAATTAATCTTATCTAAAAGACCCTCTACCCTGCCTGGAACTCGTTCACAACACCATCAAAGGTACGACATCCATGGCATTTAGCAGTTAAAATGAAAATTTCTCTAGACGCGATCTAACAAGGGGACAGTTTCTTGAAGACCACGAGAAGCGCGAATGGGATGAACTGGATTCACGGGACTTGGACTTGGACGAGCTGGACTAGCTAGAGATGTGTGTTATGCCCCTCGTCGAACGATTGTATACAATCTAGGTGCATGTTTCGTTCCCTAAGTGAATGCTAGTGACTCTTGAACCTAATGACAGTAAGCATTCAGGATGCGAAGAATGGTAATTGCCTCAGCAGCCTTGACGATGTTCATCTAGAGCTGAGCGGTTACAGCCTCAGACACCGCACCATCTACAGGGAATATGAATGATAACTGGCGGAGTAAATCACTAATATTTCGGGCACTTGCTACCGTAAAGATAAGGTTTCCTCATCAAACTTCTCGAAATCCAGATAGACCGATATATAGCGGACACGCTGGATCCGCATGCAGTGTTTCCATAAAAAGATGAACGAACCTGACGGAAACCACCCCGCAACAGTCATAGCACACGACATGAAGTTACAAGAGTCAGAGGCTAGCAATTCCTCTTACCAAAGGCACGACAGCTTCTATCTCGAAGATGTATATTTCATGGTGAGTTGGATGTAGAAAAACGACGCATTGCGAACTCTTACCTTTTTCAGTTCGACAACACGATCTTCAAATTCCCCAAACAGTACTTGGGAGACTCTCCCATATTCCAGAAACTTTTCAAAAACGACCCATGCGACACTGTTATCCAAGAAGCAAAGTTTTCAGGTAGCGGAACATCACCGAGGCCATACACTTGTAGCGGTGTGAAAAAAGAAACATTCGCGTTTCTGTTGCAACTCTCGCGTCCGACGTAAGTTGCTGCCGACGTCTCATTCCCTTGAATAATTTGTTTTTAGGACAGATGATTGCAAAGCGACAGAACAAGAATGGATGGGCGTTCTTGATTTGGCTTCTCGATGGCGTATGGATAGGGTGTTGAATACAGCCGTGCGTCACTTGAGCGGCGCGCAATTGGATCCCGTCACCAAGCTGGAACTTGCAAAAAAGCATAATATTCGAGATAAAGAGTGGCTGTTCTCGGCCATCTGTGCACTGGCGAAAGACGGCGTGCAACTTACAGAGAGCCAGGCGCATCTTGTCGGGTGCGATGTAGCATTGAAGATCGCTAGAATACAGGGGATGGTCTATCCCCAGAGAAGACGACTGTTTGACGATGACGATGATTGGAAGCTGATCATGGATAAGTTGGAGAAGGAGGGGATTCTTAAAGACAAATGGCAGTCTGCGGTTAATATTTTTTTTCAGTGACTATAGAAATGCCCCGATTATCATCTGCCCAGTGTTGAAAACCATGTATCCTCTTTCGCAATCTGCATTGATTACAAGTGGGCCAGACTCACTGTTGTATATGACAACATTATGTACGTTTATTATAGTAGTTACGCGATGCGTCCGACCGGAGAATTTAGTCTGAACTGCTGACAAGTCCAGGATAGTTAAAACTTCCAATGTGAAAGGGACCGTTATTAGTATTAAGACATAGCTAGCGCTTTGACAAAATAAGAGAAGAAAGATGAACCATGGGATTAAGAACATTGCGGTATCACATAGGTATCGCCGTGTGGTCTGACATCTTAATCATCGATTAGCATCTATCACTCTGTTAACTCCGTCAATTACGTTGTCGACAGTTTTGCGCGAAAAACTGGCTCACGCTTTAAAATATTTACCATCCCCCTCTGGTAAGCCCTCGTCCATACTGTGCAATCCAAAGTGTTGGACAATCCGTTCTGGCAATTCTTCAAAGAAATTCAAGCTGCACATGCTGGACGTTGCATGCGGATCCTGATCACCATTTAATCAGGAAATGCCATCAAGCGTTGAATTCAAGACCATATCATACCGTTCCTGCACCGTTACCGAAAAATAAATCATGCCTAAGCTCGTTGATCTTGATGACCAAGCCAATTCCGAGCCTCTGTCCTTCTTCGAGGGTGAGAGGCTTTTCACGTGTACAAAGCTCGCTATATGCATCCACAATCCACGACTTGACGCCATAACGTCTCCCGAGAACAGCTTTGTCGAGCACGGACGCTCTAGGTGCTACGTTGGAAACTGATAATTCATAAATACTTGGAAACTCCAGCTTGGACGAAATATCCATGACAGAAATCCACTCTTCCGTAGATGAAATGTCGCACTGCGCGTACGAGCTGTCGTTAGTTAGCGAGGATTCAGCACGCCACGGTAACAGGCCTACGTTGGATATAGGATGGACAGTAACCTGTCAAAATCAATAGTAGTCATGTCGGGTAGGTGGATTGGGATTTGGGGTCGCGCGACAGAAGCAGAAGATCCTGGTTTCAGACAAGTGAAAATCGCGGGGAAAAGAGATGAATAGTGTTCAAAGAAATGGCGATGAACTTTGTACAACGAGTTCTCAACCTGGCATTAATCAGAGCAAATGTCCTGCTCGCTTAATAAAGTGTACTCACCAGGAGCTCAAGCGTACCATCATTGAAAAAGAATCTTGGATGTGGGATGTAGTCGTCACGCGATGAGAGCACCCAACTTGCGACAGACTCGGTGCCGAGGCCATTCAGATCTAGTATTTCTGACCCTCCGTCAACCGCACTGGATCCGGAACAGCTCGCATCTGGAGAAAACGGCCGTGCATTCGGGTCCCACTTTCGTGCACGGGATGTTGCCATACTCGATCCTGTCCGTCGCGAAGACGAAGACGCTCTGACGCGCGAAATCGATTTGGAACATGGCGGGATTTTGGCAGGTGACTTTGATTTGTTTATTTCTGCAGAGTTGGAAATCAAGTCAACAACAACAGGCCCTGGACCTGGACTACGTTCAGTAGCCTTTACGGTGTCCTTGACCGGGCTTGTTGGGACGGCCATGACCCGGACTACCCCGTTCACGCAATTAACCACATACCGGTTCGGGCCCGGCGTGACCATTTTGCTAGGTGGCGGCGCCATTTCTTCTCTATTGCCCGCCGCGGCGCCGAATGGGTTAGGGTGCCAGGTGACTGATTTTAGAGTTTGGCGATCTGGAGGATCCTGTCGAAGCTCTTCCAAGGCACGGCGGACATTGAGGCTAAGCTCTTCTTCGGTATATGGGCAACCACCAACGCCTCGCCCAATAGACATCTCCCTCGTCCCCGCTGCTTTTATGGTGGAATGCTGAAACAACCTAACTGCGATTGGATGTAAGTGTCGCGTTCAACTCTGCCGATGATCGTCTTACCACCATTCTTATTGACCATGGCGGTGGGTGAAAGGGAAGAGTTCCAAGGAGCGGAAATAATGAACGACGATCATTACCATAGATCGTATTACTATTCATAGTAATGTAGGTTGTCAATGACGTTTACTGATTAACTTTGTTGGCGTCTACAGGATCCAAGTCCATTCGCGTGCAAACGATGGCAAATCAACAATCCACGAAGTCATGAATCATCGAGGTACTCTGCCAAGACCAACAGCCAAGTATAGTCGCTAACGCATTTCGCACAAATAACAGCGATTCCTCCTGTAGGACATCATTGACAGGCTACAATATAACATTGCATTTATTAAAAGGCGAGCGCAACTTGAGTAATGCAATTCAGTGTTCGCACTGCGAAAACGAGACACGTTCGAAGAACCTGTTCCGGTTGAGAACAAACTCTCGTCGTTCATAAATTTAGCAGTGTCCAGGAAGTTAATTTGAATACTTTGTCCTGAAATCCGTGGGGCAGTTTATTCAGGATAGTCCCTCCAAGCGCAAAGCCACGGGTATTGTATATTTCGCCTTCGTCACGGCAATCTTCCAATGTCGCTGTACTATCCAGAAGGGTACAACTGACATCATACACAAGTGGGAATAACGAGGTCAAGAACCTTCCCATCTGACCCCGGATGACAGTCTTTTCACTTGGAGAGATGTCTTCTGGTGGGCTTTAAAAGCGCGGTTCTAAGTTCCTCGGATATAGCACTATCTAACTTGGCGACGTCAGCGTCATATGCAGTCGCCATCCCAGGCTTCGCGCGAAAATTTGAACTTTGATACGTAGTTCCTTGTTACCTTCTGGTGCTGATTGAACTTGTCCATTACTAGTCGATTCATCAATTGCATCATTGTAAATTCGCGAAGGGTTGTTAAGGGCAACCGGTAACCTGCAATGTCTATAGACTGTGAACATATCTCCACCTTGAGAGCACAAGAAACAACGTACCTGCACGGCATATCAGACATGCTCAGCGCCAAGCCAAGCCTGAAAATCTTCGAAGTCAGGGATTATGCGGAAAATTGAAGCCTCACAGTTCTGGCTGTCATTGCGAGCCTTCTGAGTTCAGACGAAAGTTGAAGGGAAGCAACAGGTCGTGTGAGATGGTTCGTAGATAAGCCGGAGACCCACTTTCCCCAGGCCAGGCACTATCGATGAATAGACCCGCCAGTCTTGTTTGAGAATCTACAAACAAACAAAAAGACCGGCCAGTGTAGCGGTGAAAAGAATACGCAAGTACCAGAGCGTCTGGGTCAAGATATTCGCGAGAATTAAGTTTTTCATCGTAAAAGACCAAGGTAGCCGTGGGAAATGGATTTCGCGCCACACGATTCTTCGACGTATCCGATATTATGTATCCTAGGTAGGACAGGGAAAGGAAGCTTGGGGACTAACGTCTATGCGGGAAGGCGAAGTAAAATTTTCTCATCAAGCTGCGCAGAATCCAGATAGAACCCCTAGATAGCAAACATGCTGTATCCGCATGTATGCACTCCAGCAGATAAAATGGGGAACAGACTTGAAGCGGAAACCAGTAGCACGATAGTCATGGGGGATGATATGAGGTTGGAAACTTTGCATTTAGAGACCACCTCTTCCACCGTCCAAAGGCACGCTATGCTTTACCTCGAAGACGTACATTTCGTGGTGAGTAGACAATCGAAATAACGATGTATGACAACTCACGGCCCCTCAGTTTGACGAAAAGATGTTCAAACTCCCAAAACTCTACTTGCAGGAGTCGCCTACATTCCAACAACTGTTTGCAGGCATTCAAAAAACGGAATTCACTGGAAACGGCACGTCTGGGAAGCCATATAGTTGTCAAGGAGTAAAGCAAGAACAGTTTGCTTCTCTATTGCGAGTCTTGACCACGACGTACGCCTCTTTCTACAGGCTGTTCCATTAACTCAATTCAATCTCATTGTAGCACAAAAAATTACGTGGACAAAGTGACGACGCAGGAGTGGAAGGACGTTTTCGAACTAGCTTCTCGATGGCGCATGGAAAAGACGGTGAACATAGCTGTGCATCATCTGAGCAGCATGGAATTAGACCCCATTATGAAGCTAGAGTTCGCCAAAAAACATAACATTCAAGATAAAGAGTGGCGATTCTCAGCTATTCACAAACTAGTGAAGGATGATACGCGACTCACAGAGAAGGCAGGCAGATCTTATTGGACTACGATGTTGCGTTGAAAATCGCCAGAATACAGGGTATGGTTCATGTGCAAGGCAAACAGCCATTTGGCAATGACGATGACTGGAAGTTATTCATGGAGAGGCTGGCCGAGAAGGGAATAATCAAGGATAAACGGAAGTTGGCGACTGCTCTTCGATTCCCTGCTCCGCCCAGGTTGTTGCCAATGCTAGGATATAGAATAGTTCGCGCAACTTTCGCATTGATGTTTTGTATTGCTTTCCTGTTGTTCATGCCGTAAATAATGTATTCTAGACCTCTTTCGGAATAATAGTAGATCTCTTCTTTTTTCCTTGCCGGGCTCGCGTTGAAAAGAATTTGGGTTTGGTCGGGAGCGAACGCCAGAGGCAGGAGACAAGGTAGAAATCAATGTCAGGAGAATCTATTTGCATTGCCCCCATTGCACTAGGGCCAGTGAGAAGCAATACGTCCGTCACGCATAAGCGTCGATATTCGGAAGTTTGAGAGATTGGTTCGCAATGAGCATAACCGTCAATGAGTCCTTTCCAATGAACGTGCATGCAGTGGCGGGGCCGCAGTGACAGTGATCGTCGGTGCCTAGTTGCCAAAAGAGGTTCATTTTCCCACCACTTGCCATGTCGGAAAAGCCAAGAATGCGGAGGTGTAACGAACCGAGACAAAAGAGCACTGAATATTTAAGATTAGATTAATAGGCTGCTTCAAGTCCTCCAGCCATTGCAATTGCCAGCGTGTTCTCGCCAACAGTTTGTAAGATAACGAAGCAAGCCCATTTACTGCCTCGGTAGGACAATTGAAAGCGAGCGTCCAGCGTCATGCATAGTACAAATCACATGTGTTGAGGATGGCCTTAACCTTAGAGAATGCAGCTCTTGTCAATCGCGATGATGACCAAAATGTCACTGCGTAGATCAACTGCCCGTAGAATACGTGGCGATGAGTCGGTGACTAGTGACCTGTTAGTCTCGACAAAAGACAAATCCGGCAAGCGGATTACCTCTCCCATGTTTCCGTGCTCGATTGGGTACGGTACCCAAACCCAAACGGGGGAGCACTTAGTTGAGCCTAGGTGAGCTGTGATCGGCGAAACATTGTCGCTCCGCTCCGTTCATCCAAATCCAGCACGAATCGAATGAGGATAAAGAGGCAGAAGTACGCCACAGGATGCACTACTGTCCAAAACCACGGCAGACTCCGGCCACTTCGGAATCACTATATCCGAGGCTTTGGAAGTCGCCAGGTCAGTGAATACAAGAGAACTTTCCATAAAAAACGATAAACGTTCATCCAGATGGAGTGGAATGAAATTAATCTTCCGGCGGTTGCTCAATCCGATGGGGGCATTTCCCGAGGCTTCGATTGTCTGGACACATAGTGGGGAGAAAATGCTGTTCAAATGTCGTCCTTGACATTCCACGGGAATGGGAATAAGGTTCCAAGCGAGAAGATATTTCTTGACAGGCCTAGGAAAATTAAGTAAACTTTGAGTTTCTAAGATGTTGATGTTGAACTATACCATAAATCGTCGTGGGGGCAGCGTGTAAAAACCATAATTAAATCAGTACCTTGTCTAACCATTCTAGTACCATGGATGAGGACTAAGCCAGGGTTAAGAAAAGGTGACAGATACGGGCCACACGGCGAGTACAATGTCAAAACTTTTGCGATTGAACCTGGCGTTCAATCTCCTCCATAATTAAGCTCGATAACGTACCTGTAGGTCCAATATCAATATTAATACGGCATCGTCATATAGCTAGACGCTTTTTGAATTGTCAAGTTCCGTAACAAGGACGGCTAAAACCCTTAAATGCGAGCCGCGGGGGTAGAGATGATCAATGGAGTAAAATGCGAGCTGCCAGCGCAACTAAAGCCCACTAGGCCTCTAGAACAACCTACGGAATGCCGCGATAAGTTCGGTGTTGAGATCAGATATGACTTTCCAGAATGTACCGTGCGTTCTAGCGTTCTAGCGTCCTAGTTTATCGGTCTCTCTTCACCGCGCAATAATATGTCGACCATTTGTTGAAGATCGTCGCGTCCTCGAAACAACGGCATCCCGGCATCAAAACCACCGTCCAAAACTTTAATTCTATGCGGAGCTACCTCGTATCCCAAAGTTGTGTTCAGCCAGGTTCAGTCCCCTTTTGTTCTGAGCCAGGATCTCGGGTCGAACCCTCTTAACGTACCTGCTGACAAGTTTGATCGGACCCGTTCCTTCATTTCGGACAGATAGGAGCATCCTGGAGCATCGCCTTTCATGGACAAGATGCCTCGGTATCTATAGGATCAAAAAATACATCTGGGGTAAGTCAGAATACGAAGAAGCTACGCCAGGCTTGTTACGCATCGACATGATCAGAAAGAAGCAGCGTGACATTGATGTGTGAGTTGCCGGTTTTCAGAAGCTCATTGAATCAATGCCTTGCCCCAAGTAGAACAATTCCGTGCACATTCATAATGACAAGAAATTCATCGGACGTTAACATCTCCGGTCGATTCCCTGAATACGCCTAGCGGAAGAAGCCAACCTGAGCATTCGCACGTAGCATTGGGTATATCAATGTGTTCGAATGGCAGTCAGTGCGGGGAGAACCAACTTGCTATTATGGTTTAGGCATTGAACGTAACTTGGAGGTCTTAGGTCACTGATCATCAATTATATTGAATTTGTGCGTTCCATTGGGTCTATTGTTGTAGCCATGCTCCCATGGCCACCCACGTACATGTCTACGTGAGTCTTAACAAGGTATTGCACTGCTACAGCTTTCAATGTTGACAGATTTCATTCGTGCACGCTGACAGTGTTTATATCAATAGGGAAAACAGTTTTCGAGCGACCTGCCTCACCAGTGCAAATGAAACACCGCGATATACCCATTGAAAGATTTCCTTAAACTCTGGATGAGACCGGCCAACCATCATTCCCATTTTCGGGTCTTTCGTCCACACCAATACATCCAACGTTGTTTTCTTAATCATCTGTTGTTTCATACAGTCAAATCATGGTGTGCTCAATAGGATTCAGTCACTCACGTTCTTATTGAGCCTCTCGATGTCAGCCTCGCCGGTATCTGGCGCCTTTTCCCCATTTGCAACATTAAGCCCAAAGACATCCGCGTCCTCTGTCCGGCGCCCTTTGCGCTTCACCTTCGCTATGGCGGGGATAACAGGGACTTTGAATATTTCTTCTCCATCGAGTTTGGGTTTTTTTCGTCACATCGCTCGCCAAACTACTGCCGACGCTTGCAACTCGCTTTAATTCACGCATATCATGAAGGGATCCCAGGCTATTACTGCTCCCTGCCCTCTTCATTTCGTGCGCCCCCACTGATCTCACCTTTGATCCCAAACAAGAACAAAGGTGGTTTCCTTGGAATAGGATCGTCTGGTCTAGGTAATCTAGCGCGCGGACGAGTTTCTGGAGGCCGTGTGGATGAGCCGCGCAACGACTAATTGGGTCGTACGACGTGTACAAGTAGAGACAGCCCCTCGCGATTCTTCCATCTTGGCGAAAATGACCATGTAAGTCGTTTCTGGGCCATCTTTAAACCAGCGGTCATCTATTGTCAGCAAATGAAGAGTCCGAAGTACCCACCTGTGTCTCCCAATGCAATTTTGATACCTAGTCCCGATACATCTGGTAATACCTCCTCCTTTTCTTTACCCTTACTACTAACAGGTCTTAAAACGTTTTCGAGAACTCTATCGGCACATGATCCCAAACAAAATAAATTCTCAAAATAAATTCTTGTCAAAATAGCATTTGGATGTATGTCCCTACTGAGCGTTAAATCAAAGACCTTCCCGCTATTAAGAAACTCACATTACAACGCCTCCACTTTTATCCATCCACACTGTCGGATAGGCGGACTGTGCCCATAAACCTCAGAGTTGGCCTGCCACGCATACTTTCCAAGGCTAATGCTAACGGGTTCTTTAAAAGAGAGCTATCATTATAGTGGGATCCGCCAGGTGTTTGAGATGCATGTCGATTCTTCGACGGAGTCTCTATACGCGCACAGAATGTGATGCCATCAAGGGTGAGATGTGAGTCTGGTAAGCTAAGCGCTCCACGGTAGAGCAGGCGATATGACGCCGACGTGGAGGAGGGTGTGGAGGGCGTCGTGATGGCAAGAGGCAAGTTGGCGTGTCATCAAGACGCGTTGACGGTTGTTGACGCGTCGTGATCGATTGATCTATGACGTCACAGTACTACTTAGCTGTAATCGTAGAATCCTTTACCGTTCTTCTTGCCTAGCCAACCTGCGTCCACCATCCGCTCTAACAAAATGCTGGGTCTGTACTTAGAATCTCCTGTGCCATCGTACAACGTTTTCTGGATAGCTAGACATGTATCAAGCCCAATGCTATAAGCAAGCGTCAGCGTGTAAGATCCAAAGAGGGATTATGACGCACAAATCGGCTGTAGATTTGTTAGTTTGAACTAATCCATTACGGGAAATACTCACCAAGTTGTAGAGGACCCATAGGATGATTCATTCCAAGCTTGAGTGTCGTATCGATATCTTCACGTGTTGCTATTCCCTGCGAGCGAGTTGTTTCCGCACTTCTGCCGGGAAAAAATAGATATCAAGAAAACATACCTTTTCCAGATGCATAATAGCCTGAAACCCATTAGAGAGATAGGTGCTAAAGTTGGAAAGGATTTACCTCGTTAATGAACGGCATCAATAGCGCATTTGAAACGAAGCCTGGGACGTCTTTCGACGTCGTAACCTCTGCAAATGATAACCTGAGAAATGCAATTCACAGTTTAGTGAATGTAGGCTACCCTTTCCACAAGCAATCGCAAAGGCTCGCGCTCTGTCAAGTGTCTCGGGCGTAGTTTGCAATGCAGAGATGAGTTCAACAAGTTTCTACTCCATTCAATTATAGCATTTCAGAGAAGAGTTCCGGCATATTGGATCTCATGGCGTACCATGACAGGAACAGGATTGAAGAAGTGAAGCCCTGGCCAATTAGCTCCAAGTGATCAAAAAGAACACAACAAAGACTTACCGACAACGCGTCCTGCACTTTTCTTCCCTTGCTCACTGGAGGGGCTGATGCCCTGCGGTACAGCGGAAGCTGCGATTTTGGTAATACTTATGGAGCTCGTGTTCGTTGCTAGAATTGCATCAGGTCTCAACTCTTGCGAAAATGTGGAGAATATAGATTGCTTCAGTGACAGGTTCTCTGAGACAGCCTATACACGTTCTTCCATTCGTTGATCGCGGGACAAGCATGACTGGATTGAAGCGCACCTCAACAACCATATCCACGTCCCTTAGCCCCTTAAGTCCATCCACGACAGTAATCCTATCCCTCGCTTCTTTGGCCTCTTCGGTGGTTAACCTTCCCTTTCCAACATCCTTCTCTAACAGTTTGTCGGTAAGGGCCAACCCCTTCTTCACTTGCTCTGGGCTCTTGTCGTGCAGCAACACAGGTACCCTGGCGCGGAGTGCAGAGATGAGAGCGATACCCATCCCCATTTGGCCTGCTCCTAGAACTCCAAGGGTTCGTATTCCATGTGCTATGCTCATATTTGCGGATGAAATGCTTCAGGAACTAGAGCTTGACCTGAACCCGGAGAAGCGTGTCAATACCGCTTGGCTTACCACGTGGCTGGAGGTCCGGCGTGTTCAGTAACCGGAGTGCAGACGCAGGTTTGAGATGCTGTTTTTAGAACGATATCCCTTGCTCAGGACTTTTTTTCCCAGAGCAAGCACTTACTGAATCGAAAGTCAGTATATATGTAGAAGTTGATGTCAAGAATAGCACACATCAGACTAATGAATTTATGAAATCATTGCGCAGCTACTGCGCATGCGCAGTCGAGGTCAGTCCCGAGTCTATATAAGATAGGCTTTCAATGTTTTATCGTTATACCATCCGCCGTCGCTGCAGCGTCTTCTTCCCCATCTCCTTGTCCGATGACACTCATACAAAATGCTTCACGTATTCCTGCCGCGCCTGGAAGAACCATCCTCCTGTTTCAACTATTTTTGAAGTAATTTTCACAAGAGAATAAACGACTAACACATTGCACGGCATAGTGCGTTGGGTGACGTCTCAAGGCCTCAAGGACCATCAACCTCATGGCCTTGCCGCTAGTCTACTCAATGCACTACATGCTGATCAACCCTTGCTCATCGTAATGGAGCGGGAGCACTATTGATACGGATCGTGTCAAGTTGTCAACTGCCATCAGCTTGGCAGCATGTGGAAGCACCGCCCAGAAAACTCTATCAAAATGTGCGACGTTTCCAAAGACCAAGGATGGGCATATTGAAGATGGGGGTGATGATGAATACGCGGTACGGGCTCAAAATGTTATTTCTATATTTCGAATGTTGTTTTTGCCTATGTTAGACAAATGTCAAGTTTACATGAGTCAGGTCTTTGTTTTGGCTATCATGCCGCTCATCAAAAAAAATCATGCCGCGTTATCACTGCCTGTTGCCATAGGATGGGTATCACCACTTGGACGCGGAATGACTGCAGCATAAATGATTACTAGTAGTCAAGTGATCCAGGGCAATACTGCCATTCGTCCATTCGAGTCACCTGCGTGCCGCTGCCCGAGTGCACCCCGCCATCGGGCACCCTTTCCCAATTTCCCTTCTTCGCCAAGGATCGTGTTGAAGCTTTGAAGTGGCGACAATCTGGAATTGTCGGTTACGTTCTGGCGTTCTCAACATTATGTAACGGTAATCGCAAGCCTGGATTGCTACAGGACACCACTTCCTTCACAATAAGCTGCGTTGGCTGTGGGTGATATCTTCAGAATATTCGAGGTTTCGCCTACTCATCTTCAAGTACAATCACCATCACAAGTCCAGTGATAGGCATCTGTCCATCATTACATGTTTGGCACTGGCAGTGACTCCACCCAGGGAGGCTAACGACCGTTCATTCACAGGACTTTACTTATGTCGGCATCGATTAATCAGACCCTGGTGTCCAAATAAGTATAAAAGACGAGCTTGCGAAAAACTTCCTAGGCCGTTCCTGGTTTTTTTCCCCCTCCCCAACCCTATCCACCTCCCCTCAATAATGCTGACCCGCAACGCGCTCTTCCTTTCCATTCTCTTCGTTTCTGGTAAACATTTTCGCGTTAATGGGGGGTTTCAGTTAGTAACAGACATTATTCAGCTTCCGCGGCGCATATCGCACCCCTCCTCGCCATCAGACAGACAAGTGCATGCCAAAGTCAATGTTCTCAAGTCTTGAACGAAGTCCAGTCCGGGGTCCGTTTCCTTATTCCTAAAGTTCTCCGACCATTTTTCAACGCTTGCTCCAGACCTGTGACGTCCAGTGTATTTGCACCGCGTCGGTCATCAGCGCCATTGGTCAATGTGTTCAATGCGCCGAGTCGCAAGGTATTACCATCCCAGGTGTTGGCCCTAACTACGTCCAAAGTTCGTTGCATTTTTGTCGCCGGATACACCTTTCCTGACGAACTACGTTCAATAGCCCTTGAGACCGACTGTACGGATGCAGGATATCCAGTTTCAGGAGTAAGCACTGGTGGAAGCGGCTCCTGGTTCAACAACCGGATCTGGCCTCTCCGGAACTGGCTTGGGAAGTGGAGCAAGTTCGACTGCTGGGACCGCAACCGCCACGGGCGGCCTTGGTAGGCCTCGGTGGTACGACAACTGCCGCCACTAGTGGATCTACTGCCACATCCAGCGGCAGCGGCAGCGGAATTACCTTTGGAAAGAGCAGTGCTACGGGTTTGACAGCACAACTTGGCGCTGTTGCAGCAGCAGTAGCAGGTGTTATCATCCTAGCAGCTTAAAAGACGTTTACCCCTCTGTCTCTACTTTTAGTTACAGGTTTCAAAATATGCTTCAACCTACTACATTACAACCGGAAAAGTGATTGCGCTTACTTTCGATACTAACAACATTTAGCTGAGAGTAGTGGACAAGGCGTTTTGTGGATAAGCATGCAGCAGCAAGTAAAATAAACCATGTGGTAAGGGTTGCGGGCAACGGATCTGCCAACCTATTGAGTTGTCTCACGACGGTAACGGCATGAAAGTGGCATAGTGAACTTCGTGGCCATTGCTACTCGTAGTCCTACGAGGCTAGCCTCTCGCTACTGTTGCATTGATATCGCCATGGCTACCCTTCTCCCAAGCCCTTTGGATTTAGCACGCGGCGATCCTTCGAATGCATTTGCGCCAGTCATGAAAATACTTCATGACTGTTTCTTCCCTCTACAGTCGCAACCGTTCGACTTGCAGTTCGTCTAGTAATTCCTATACTCAACTAGGAGCAACCCAAAGACGACAAGATCCTATCTCTGTGAACTAATCGACGTCAGTCCAATGCCCAGCAAAGAGCGTCCGGGTCTCGATGTTCCCTGACAGTAGATATTTTAGAAGACGATGCATTCCAATGCTTTTTGATCAAGGCGAGCTTGGTAAGAACATTAGATGGCGGGTTTCATCGAGGGGGTACAAGGTCGCCTTGTGGAAGCCTCAGCCATCTGACTTCGGCTATGCGTGGTCGTTGGTGTGACTGACAGTAACTAGTGACTTGTCACGCGCCACCCTCTCGGTCAGTGGCTCTAGACTCTTTCTTTTTGTCTTTGACATCACATTACTCTAGAAATGACCAAAATCTTATATATCACGGGATATAAGCTTGATCGCCAGAAGATACGTGCTGTGTTCAAGAGAAAAGATGGCGAGTCAGAGGAGTTCTACGACTTCAAGTGGATTAAGCCCATCATCAATACCATTCCAGAAACGGCTTACAGCTATGTTGGTAATGGATTAGAGCCCGATGGTCGCCTGAACCTGGTGCTCGTGCTTGAGGATGGGTATGATGAAGCGGCATTGAAGGCGTCTGATGTTCAGATCCCTGAGACGCTTCCACAGGGGTCGTTAAAAGTTTTAACGGCGGGTGTCTGGCTATCGGACGAGCAAGATGACAATGATGATGATAACTAAACATGAAGCAGGAAGGTGCGTATCCTATTGTCCGTTTTACAGCAGGTATGTTGAATTGGAGGAAGCAGATATAAATAAGTGGGAATGCTAACTATAAACCTTCCCACATTTCTCCACACACCATGACGAAACGATGACGCCCGTGCCATCTCTTTCGTTAACGGATGTCCTGGAAAGAGGGATTTCCCACAACACTGGCGAAGGAAGGCGACTTGTTTTCTTGTAGAGGGAAAACTTGGAGGTCAGATGATCACGACCATAATCCTCGAAGTAACCCACTTACCAGCGTCACCATCCTATTCACTAGGTTTAGTCCGTGTATTAATGTAGTAACAATAATAGACTCATATATATCATGCACTATCTCTACTCATAGCATAGAATAAAGATCTTTCCATCCTTCACGCTGAGTATCACAGCACCCTGGCTCTGATCAATATTTATCGTCTCGACGATGTCGAGATCCAGCTCATCAGGCACCTTCAGCGTTTGCACTACACCCTCCATCTTCCCTTCGCCTGGGCTTGGGCCGGGCGATGACGCATCATACGGTGGGAACGTCACGAATCGCAAGCGCTTAGGATCGTTATTGGCCCTCGGAGCTGTCCCTTCGTCTTGTTGTTGGTTGCCACTGCCAGCACTCGTGTCATTGTTTTGTTGACGAGGCTCGTCTTCATCTTCCGAACCCACCATCTCACTATCACGCTCCTCACCTTCTTGCACTTGACTCTCACCATGCTCTATCCACACCGCGTGCCCAAAATCAACCGCAATTAACGGTCGAGGCCGCTCGACAGGTTGTCCATCCTCCTCCTCGTCCACGTCGGATACGCAGACCACGTCAAATGGCGTTGCGACGTACCACATCTTCATCGAGTTGTCATTGTCGTCCTCTTCGCTCATATTGTCGTATTGATCGCCAGCCCATCCACATTCGCACTCAGCCTCGTCCTCTTCCGACAGGTCATAATCGGTATCATAAGTGTCCGAGGTATGTTGACACCCGTCAGCCCAAGACGGTGGCGACGACGGTCCTTCGCCCGAGTCTTCATGAATGGTACCATTACTGGGTGGTGTCAAACTCCGGTGAACTTCATGGGTCGATTTCCTCTTGCCACCGTGCGCGCTTCCATTGACATTCCGCCGTTTTCGTTTCTGCCTTCGTTTTCCCTTTCCTTGATGGTTTCCAGCACACACGGCCATCTGTTGAGACTCCCTCCAGCCCTTCCAGTCTAAAGGTACTCGGAAATAGTGTTGAGCCAGCACAAACCGCGTAGCATGCGTCTGGGGATCATGCGCGGCAAGCAAAACGACGGTACAACTGACCCGGGGTACGCCGGGCAGGGTAGGCCACCACTGTCTAACGAAATGGGCTGATTCGGGGTACCAGGGAAATGGGAACGGGTTAGGAAAACTGTCTCCTTGCTCACTTCCCTGGCTCGGATCGCCGTCATTGTCATCCTCATCGTCGCTATCCTCGGCTAGAAAATTCGGGAGATCAACGTCGGAAGTTTGCAGGTTCCCGAGATCTGCGGCATCCGCTTGAACCACGGGACCGACATTGGTAAGCTGCGCAGCCGAGGCCGCTGGAAGACCGATGTTTCCGGCCAGTTGTGCAGGAAGCGGTGCCCCCTGTTCTAGAGCGGGCTGGACAAATAGTTGAGGGTTCTGTCCGGGTGGGATTAGTGCAAAAAGAGGTGCTTGAGCAAACAGTTGTTCAAGCTGCTGCGGTGTCAACAGTTGCGCCAGATCAACTGCTCCACCATCAGCAAATCCAGCACCGAGATTCGCTGCTATATCAGGGGGTAAAGGTAGAAGTAAACCTCCAGGTGTGAGAATGGCGTTCGCGAAACCACCAAAGCCATTTGCATCTCCTTCGAAAGGAATGTGATTGATAACCACAGGGGGAGCAATTAATTTTGGAAAGATAAACTTTTTCGATAACGTCCTTGCAGGTGGTAAACGGCCGTAGAGAAATGGTGTTGATTCATTGCCCATTTTCCATTTGTATTTGCGCAACAATGGGAATGGGGTAAAAGTGTTGGAATGCAGAACTGCTTTCCTCGCAGTGTATCACGATGTTCTTTTCGAATAGAATGCACGACCAGTTTGACGACATCACCTTCCAGGCACGGGTTAAGCGAGATCAATAGCCGAAGATGAAAAAATAGACGCACCCCTTCAATACCTGTATCTATGAAAACATACTCCGCCTTTTCCCAGTCTAAAAGTACGTAAAGTCCGATTGTATTAGACGATGAAAGCCAGACGAATGCGGATAATAGGCGCTGAGAAGGATCGAGAAGGAAGACATTCATCACTACACCCGCAGTCTTGAAGGCGCTGATACGGGAAAACAGAGGAGGTCGAGCTAAAGCTGACAAAGGACCATCGAAAAATTCGAGTTTCATGAGGACGAATTCCATAACGCGATCGTCATCATAGCTGTTTGGAAGTGATCAACTCCGTGTAGCAAGGCAAGTACATGCTTAAAAAACTCACGATCCTTGTATCACCTTGGCCATGGTGAAGAACACCGTACGTTGGTCGAACTCAACCCTGCATTTCCAAAGTTCCCATCTTTCAGGGGGACACCACTCGGCGATGCAAGTGTCGGTCTTAACATCCCAACAGACGACTTTCCCGCTCTTAGTGGCACAGAGCGTGTACTTAGATGTGATCGGAGAGAGCCAATCGACTTCTTCGTTAGGCGGAGCGCTGACCACCTTGTACCACTTTCTGCGTGCCTTGCCGCTGCAAGGATTACCCGATGACCCTGGTCCATGATAGTGATCGTCAATAAGTTCCGACAAAGCATCTCGTGATTGGATGGGACGAGGTGCTCTGCGACGCCAGGCGATTTCGAGACGAGAAGCTTTGTTGACGGCTCGAATGAGTTGGTCTGTTGAGAGGTCAGATAGACGCTGGAAGCCTTTTAGAGGCAAAGCGCGGCATCGACCAAGAAGATCATGTGCGAGTTTGCGGTATACAGGACGAGTACTAGCGAAGTCGTGAAGAGATTTGCAAGTCTGGACAGCATGGAGAATATCAGTGGCTTGAGCGGCGGAAGAACCATTGCAAGCAGTGATTCGTCTGTACCAGACCTCATCGCTCGTTCTGCGGCGAATGAAGGGGAAAATAAGAGACTTACGAGGTGCAGAGCAAGTATATCGTGCAAATCCAGATAGGTAGCGACGTTGAGAAGAAGATCGTAGGGTAAACTGCTCAAACCCATTGCCCAGTCAGAATCGGAAGAAGCAAAAGGGGACGGAGGGGGAGATGCCGGGAAAGTGTATGAGTCCAGCATGAACGCGTGAAGTGGACAGTTCCGGTCACTAGTTAAGCTCTCGGCTTTGTCAGACCTCAGTATACTGAAATTCAATACACTCGGGAATAACCCTTTTTCAACTCTACTTGTAACCGATTGACACCAGCGCAGTTTTTTCGGCAAGGTTTGCGCCGCTTCAAAAAAGTGCGCTTGAACATCGCATCTTTTCACTCTAACTATATCGGGTGATACAACATGATATATTGCAGATAGAAAAACACATGCAGGACAATGCTACGTAAATACAAGAACTGAGTCTACACATGTCCAACAAATCAACCACAGCTCAGCTGTGTCCTGTTCACGATCTAAATCCTACGCTTCTCGACGATAACAACGGGAGCAACCAAGTTCTGAATCAATGAGTTAAACCAGCTCATGATCAAGTCATAAAAGAAATGATGGATCAAAGAAATGTGCGAGGATGTTCAGGGTAAAACGCCGCGAGGTTCGTAGCATGGCAAGGCTCGCCCCCTGTTGTTCTCCAGCACTCGTGCGCACGCGAGGTGCTGCTCGAGATAGATCCATAATCGTTGAATCTCTCACTCACCTCCTCTTCACCATCCAACCTGAGACGGGCCTGGCGAGCCTTGGCACGAGAGCGCTTGAAGATCCTGATGGCGATCCAGAGGCTTGTGAGCACGAAGAAAGCAAGAACACCGCTCATGGTGGCCTGCACGCTGTTGCTTGCAGCAATCGTTGCGGTTTCAAAGATGTTTGCAGACTGAAGAGCTGGGATACCGCAAGCTTGTCTCCATTTCTTGTTGCTGCTGATAGCGGCGCTCTACACGAACGATCAAAAACTTTTGCCTCTGTTCATAAGCTCAAAACTTACCTCAGCACGGTAGATGAACTCAGTCAAGGGGATGTCAGAGTGGTGGCCGAAAACGTAAACATCCTCAAAGGTGCCGGTGGTGCCGTTCTTGAACTTGAAGCGGAGGAAGTCACGGAGATCAGGAGGTGAGCCACGGCGGAGCTCAATAGCAAGAGCAGAGGCGTAGTCGGCTGATTGTATAAATGAGCATCTCATCCATACCATGACAGCTGCTACGTACGGAAACCCTTGAACTCGGTATTCTCAGCGATACCGGTTTGGTGGAACAAAGAGGTGAATGCCTGGTAGGTAGTCTCGACCAAGAGGAATTGAAGTGGGTCTCCGTTGAAGGCAATGCGTTCCAAAGATTGCAGGATGGTGTAGAGCATAGTACGACCCGCAACTATATAGGGTAAATCTTAGTTTGAGCGTTGACATTACCATCGCCTTTACGTACTGTTTCCGACACCATTGATGTCCTTGGAGGAGAAGACACCCTCCTCGTGGAAGTTGGCAAATCCACGAGCTTGCTCGATGATGGTGGGTGGGAGACGGTAGGCATAGGTCTTGTTGTGGGTCAGTTGCGTGTTAATGAAATCATAAAGCTGTTATTATTTGTCACAATCTAGATCAGGCAATACTGGCGCCATAACGTACGTTCCACTGGAAAATCATCACATGAGTCCACTTCAGGAAATGAAACGTAATAATAGAAACATACAGCATTCTCAAGAGTCGTGGGGCGACCGAAAACGAAATCCTTGATGGCTTTGAAGAAAGATTGAGCCTCTTTGCTCTTTTCCTTGAACGCAGGTGAGGCGTAGAACTCTTTGACGTGCTTCTCGAAGTTCTAATAAACAGTTCATAAGCAATGGACTTGACAGGATACAAGATTCCTTACCGGGCAGTTGGTCCAGGGTTCCAAGGAACGGTCATTGCCGGGCTCAACCGTCTCGACTGTTAATTCATTTGAAACAACTCTTGCCAACTAGTTCGCAGTTACGTACCTGGGACGTATTGGTAACCGCCGAGAGGAGCAACAATGGTTGTCTCATTGGCGAGAACAATTTTGTTGTTCGGGTTGGGCGGGAAGAGACCCTGAAGGAGCGCAATGGCAGAGTCGAAGACGACGCTTCCCTCAACTCCGGCTTTGACGCGGACTTTGATCTCGCTGTTGTCGACAATGTCCCCGCGCATGCCCTCAATGTAAGAGGGAGAAGAACTGGTGAGGTAGGTCGACCTAATGAGAGAACCAAGCTGGAAAGATTGGGCCTACAAAACAGCAGATTCTGTCAATTTGTCGCCGAAGCATGGGAAGAGAACATGACACTTGCCTCTCCTAGAGCGGTCGTCTCGGTATTTGACGCCGCATAGGTATAGGGATCTTGGTGAAGGCTGTAACGGTCGCCGTTACGAGCGAGGACGATGACACCTAAGACTTTTGAGAGCTTCATTCCTCGAGGAGTAGAAGCGTCAAGGGAAGAGAGTAAAGAAGAAAGCTGATGCTGCGATTGACCCTCGCGTCCTCTTTATATGTCCACGCGCCGCAATGGGCTCCATAACAAAGAGAAAAGCGTGCAGGCAACGCATCCAGGTTGGCCCCGGACATGCGGCGTACAGGCCTTGATCTAATAGCCTTTTTTGGCATTCCTGGGAATATTAAATCAAGTCCAGCATCCAGTCACGCCTTGAGGTAAGCATTTAAGTTTGGAGTGTCGTTTTGCCCGCGCAAGGGGGGCCGCCAACCCACGTTGAGAAGGTGATGGGATTCATTCAGTGTTGTCTGGGAAGTACCGGTCTACAGGCAAAAAAGATCCGATGAAAGAGTAGAGCGGGTTACTTATTGTTCGCATTAATGCATCAAGTATAGGTAAGCGAACCTATCGGCGAAATCATTAGCTCAATCACTTTCCTCACGTGAAACTGAGAAGGTGGCTTTCAGGATTGCGTGAGTGACTACGTCTGGAGGTGATCGTGGGCCAGACCTTTGATTGCCCGATGCAGGCTGGGTTCCATGAGGCGCACTAAGTGGCCGTTAAAATTCCTGACGTGATGGAAGCGGCGTCGGATATAGAGTAAACGCGCCGATTTTCGAACATAAAGGTAACTAAGTTCTGAGCCTCCCTAGCAAGGCACAGGCGACATCGTCTTTGATTATCCATTTTGCATTGTTCTTTGATGACCACTCAAAGGTAGTGTTATGCAGTTCAAATATCCAGCAACTAAAGAACGTGTTGTGGAACACGCGATCTTGGTCAGTTTACTAGGGATCTTTTTCCACGAGTACCATGGCATTCTCGGAAAGTAACCTGAATTTACGTCAGAGAAGTATCCACAAAGATTAAGAGTGGCTCACAATACTCAGTACTTTATTCTACTTTCTTTTTTTTCCTTTGGGGCCACTCTTCGGTGTGTGACTAATAGCACCGGTAGACGAAACCTGAGAATTGTCTACATTTGCTGCACCCTGAGTTGCCCCACCACCTCCAAATCCTTTGCGTCGTTTGCCTTGCTGGAACGTGGACCGCTCGCTCTTCTTTAGCCAGCGCTCCGGATCCGGAGGTGGCGTCACGCCTGGAATCACTCCAGCAGGAATGCGGGACTTCCTTGTTTTCCTTGTTACAGCTTTAGTTTGTTGATCATTCGTCTCTCCAAGATTAGCAACGGGAATGGTTGTTGACACCGTAGACGATGAGATGGTTGGCGGTGGCGCTGATTCAATATTAGCACTACTCTGGGCCGGTAATGCGTCAAGCGATTGAAGGAAGCCAACGTTAATGAAATCGAGATGTTGCTGCGATGCCCGCAAGTTGGTAAGGATATCCGACTGTTCTTCGGAATTCTATATGCACAGTTTAGTGAACCTCCGATAATATCGTACACGCGCATATACCAACCAGTTCGGCCGTATCCAGCAACTGATTATACAGATCAAGTGCCACTTGATATGACCCTTGACGGTAGTTCTGATAATGTTTCAGCCTCAAGTAACTGTACGAAACAAACAAGTATTAACCATCTGAGCCTCAAGATGCGTAATGCCTCTGTCGGGTCCGCGCCTGTGTCTTGATCTCCTCCAATATTTGGCCTGCCTCCTGTTCACACTGAAGGCGATATAACGTATATGCTTTTTCGAATGCGTAGACATCCTTGTCTTCCCCAGAGTCAATCATTTCCAGAGCACCACTATACTGCTCAGTCTGCGACAATAAAAATAACTTGGTCTGGAGAGCATCAGTATCCCTCGGTTCCAAGCGCAAAACTGATGCGTGCCATATCAACGGCGTGTCTAGGGACTGGAAATGAGTCGAACGCACTTTTGTCGCATGTTTTGATGGCGTTTTGAAAGTGTCCGCCATCGATTTGCGCACAAAGCGAGGTGAACAGCCGCTTGAGGCGCTCTGGCAAGGGCAGTGGTTGCTTATGTTCTCCCTTCCCTGTTGGTCTTTTTCCTTGATGTGCGCTTTTTCTGGGTGCCGTCGTCGCTGGCATTATTGATAAGGCTGAGGCGTTGGAATTGGTAGAACCCTGTAAATTTCTCACGGTCCACTCGACAACTTCCTCGACCGCGAACTCAGCTTTCAATGACCTCAGAAGAGTAAGATAATATCGGATAGGCGTCCTGGACATAGCTAATACAATGCTTAGGATACATCAAGAGCCGAGCCAGGCTGCTGTGCAAGATGAACAGAAACCTCTTGTTGAACCCGCGGCCCCAGCAACTTCCAAGAAGCGACCACGGCTTGATTTAACTGACGCAACAGGGGATAACAGGAATCGCAAACGTGGAAAAAGCATGTTTGGAATTCTTCTCGGGACCCTCAACAGGGCCAAAATTGAGGATAAGGAGAGGAGCGCTAGCGAGGCAGTATGTATCACATAATGTGCCATACGATCTTTTTTCCCGGTGCTTATTGAGCTTACAGGCAAAGAAGCGTCATTTAATTGAACAGAGGTTGCAGATCAAGCTTAAAAAGGAGACTGACTCTGTGCGAAAGGCCGAAGAGGCCAAACGAGACAAGACCACAGCGAATAGGAAGGAGGAGGATCTACAATTAAAGGACTCCATTGTATGTCTCTCCCCCTTCAGCACTGCACACGTATTGATTGTTTTAATACAGTATAAACTACGTCGGACAAGGCTACCTTTAATTGCTAATTTCTTGTGCACATCTGACAACGTCTCTTCGGATGAAACATCGTCATCTAACTATAATTCTCTCTCTGCTCCACCACGCTCACATCCTCCTCCGCTATATTATCTACCTGCTATCCTCACTCGAGAGCAAGAAGCATTCATTACTCGACGAAAGGCTGAGGTAAGTCCTTGCGTTTCACTAGTGGTATAGTCTAAAGTTATCCACACGCATATAGTTGCAGGAGGCGGCAGAAAAGGAGTGGCATCAATTCCGGGAAGAGCGAACAGTAGGCATTGCAGAAATTAATGATCTGCGCCAACGCGTCGCCGACGACGAGGCCAGAAGGAAAACAGAAAAAGAAACAGAAACAGAAAAGGACGACATGGAGGCAGATCGCCCACCCGCACCTGCAGAGACTGGCGATGAAGAGAACAAAGATAAAGATAAACCTGATGCAGCAACTACTGAACCCACAGCTCCTAGCGCCGCTGCAGATATGGAAGTTGACTCTGGAGCGCAACGCGAGGAGAATAAGGAGACATCTGAGCATGAAAGGAAGGAGGAGCCTACGCCCATGCAACCTGACGATGAGGATGCTGTCGAGTATTAGTGCATACAAGGGTAGGTAAGCTTGGCTATTCAAGCAAACTACCTTGCTGAACCGTTTTACAGTATATTATTATGATATGTTCAGCCTGTGCGTTACTTTTTTCCCTTGCCCCTATTCTCACAATATTCTCCGTTTGAGAGCCATTTTGTCGTTTCATGCTAGCAATAAAATTTGTTTCCTTATTTGTTTGAATTTTCGGTTGAGTCTGCGAAATAAACTGCACAGCCCCTAACTTCACTGTTCGGTTCAACGTTCAACTCTTCTGTTCCAGCCGTTTTCCTCATCTGAAGGTCTCATTCTGGTACAGTCATGCCTGTTTCCAACCCGTGTCTTCTGTAAGCATCCCCTTTCTCATTGCCAGATAGGTTGAATGCTTAGGGTGTTTCAAGGCCTGTTGAGGCGAGCATATGCGCAGCGAACGAATAATAACGTTCTCTCGACTCGAAAAGCTGCCCATAGGACTGTTGCACATCTATTGTTATTTGGAATATTTGCGTGAAGCGGGGAATTGACAGGGGAAGTACGATGTCTCTGGCTCGCCCTGTCTCTCTTTTTCTTGCTCTATCACAGTCGTCTTGTTCGACTCTCAGATGGCGATTGACCCATTTGCCGACCCACTCTCTTCTCACACCAGTCTGGATCTGCCTGCCGAGAGTTACCTGTCACGGCCGTCCACCCCAGGAAATGCCCTGCCAGACAACAACGGTCTCTCTGGCCAACGCCAGAGCCGCGTCTCTTCCTTATTCAGGAAGAAAAAAATTTCGAGGCGTTTGCCAATCTTCATTGCTGTCATATCCGCGTTGGTTGTCATCGCCATTATATTGCCTGTTTATCTTTTCACGAAGGCAAAGCGTGAGGTCCGCTTGGCCAACTCGCCCCTTGGTGCGGGGACGAGCAGTAATCCTGGATCCCCAACAGGTGCAACAACGGGCGGGGACGGTTCCGTCGTTATTATGGAAGGTGGCACAGAATTTGTGTACCAAAACAAGTTTGGTGGATTCTGTATGTTATTTTGCTCCATATCTCGGGATGATATGCCTTAAGCTTTGCTAGGGGTCTCGGATTCCCTCGATCCGTTCAATAACAACGCGCGTCCGAATTACTGGACGCCCCCTCTGAACCAAAGCTGGAATTGGGGTCAAGATCGCATAAACGGGTGAGCATTAACCAATAGATCTGACGCGCCAACTAATAATCCTCAGCGTCAACATAGGGGGCTTATTTGTCATGGAACCGTTTATTACCCCGGAATACTTTGAAAAATATCCAGGAGCCGTAGATGAGTGGAGTCTCAGCATACTCATGGCAGCCGACACAGCCAATGGAGGCTTGGATCAACTTGAGAACCATTACAACACCTTCATTGTGAGATATCCAAATTTTCCATTCCGCTCGAGTCCTGAACAGTAACAGACAGAACAAGACATTGCTAAGATTGCAGGCGCAGGTCTTAATTGGATCCGAGTTCCAATTCCCTACTGGGCCATCGAAACATGGCCCGGCGAGCCCTTCTTAGCAAGAACGTGCTGGAAGTAAGAGTTATCTTGCACAAATTTTCGATTGGCTAAGCTATCTTTTACCCAGGTATATCTTACGTTTACTTTCGTGGGCAAGAAAATATGGACTTCGTGTTAATTTAGATTTACACACAGTTCCCGGATCACAAAATGGTATTCCCCCCGATCTCTGTGATGCTTGTTTTCAGATTGGATCTAGGATACAATCATTCCGGAAAGGGTGGACAAATCAACTTTTTGCATGGCGTAATGGGCCTGGCGAACGCTCAGCGAACATTCAACTATATTCGTATCATCACTGAATTTATCTCGCAACCTGAATATCAGTTACTCGTCCCAATATTTGGTGTGGTAAACGAACCCCTGGTCGGTGTAATTGGGATGCGTGCGGTGTCAAGCTTGTAAGCGAATGACGGGTTGGCTGCGGTGAAAGACTGACGTTCCTCATCAGCTATCTTGAAGTGCATAACCTAATTCGAAGCATCACCGGCTATGGCGAAGGAAATGGCCCGTATATCTCCATTCATGACGGTTTCAAAGGGGTAAAGGCTTGGCAAAATTTCTTACCTGGAGCGGATCGTTTGGCGTTGGACACGCATACATATCTAGCATTCAGTGGCTCCAAAGCCATGGAGCCAATTGCCACAGGCTTAGGCTCTGATGCCGGGGGAGTGTGGCCCAAAACGGCGTGCGACTCGTGGGCTGCAGAAATGAACACAAGGTTGGCGGATTTTATTTATATAGTTATATCTTTAACCACCATTAACAGCCGGCTTCGCTTCGGAGTTACCTATTCCGGGGAATTCAGCTATGGGTACAATGACTGTGGTCTTTTCTTAAGAGGTGTCCAAGGGTCCATGGGTCCAACAACGTATGGTGGCAATTGCTCGTTCTGGGAGGATTCGGCTCAATGGAATGAAACGACCAAAGCCGGGATCGGGCGGTTCGGTATGGCTTCAATGGATGCTCTGCGAGATTACTTCTTCTGGACGTGGAAGGCAAGCAATTGTATCATGAAATGACGACTGTGCTAACGTGCTCGGTAAGGTGGGGAACTCCTCTGTTACTGACACAGTAAAAGCACCTGCGTGGTCATATCTCTACGGTCTTCTCAATGGATGGGTGTCCTCCGACCCTCGCGAAGCGATTGGAACTTGCCTGACCTACGACGCCGTAGGCCCCAATTTCGATGGTAACTTCGCACCGTGGCAAACGGGAGGTGCTGGTGCTGGAACCATTGCGCCGACGGCGACGGAAAAACTTCTGTGGCCACCCGCCACATTTGCTAACCTGCAGATCGCCGTGGACCAGTTACCCACGTATACCCCAACGGGAACCATAGCCACATTACCCCCGCCGAGTTTCACATTAAGTGTGGCTCAGGCTGAGAGCATGGATGGTTGGTACAATAACCAGGACAATTCTCCAGCGTATACTCCTGTTTCGGGCTGTGAATACCCGAATCCGTGGAATGCTATCGGTACTCCTGTCCCCATTACTTGTGCAGGTGGTACATGAGACTGCGAATCAGACCTACCATTAATTGTTCCATTTGTCGTCGCATAAATAGGTACCATGTCACTTGTTCATATTGACCGACACAACCTTAAGCTGTGCAGTAATTGGTTCCGCCATCCCAATTTAGACTTGCCTATTCAGCCGGGAACCGAACATTCTGCTATTCCTAGTAAACAGGAAATTTTATGGCTTCACCCGAAACTTCACGCGCAGAAACCATATGCACAAGGTTTCCCTATGTCAAGGTTATCACTATCAGATCAAAGTTTGTGTCCCGTTCTTGATGGGTGACAAGTGACTGTGCCACAGTTCTATTCTCGAGGTATACTTTCAGTGTTCTGTGACTCGGGCAGTGGGAACAACCGGCGACGCTAGAACCACTGCCCAATTCGAAGTCACACAGAAACGCGTCTAGGCCTTTGTCTTATGTTGCATCGCCAAAAAGGAATAGGCGGAGGAGTCATCGAGCAACCGCAAATGAAAACAAACGTGACCGGGGATGGTCTTGAGCCTGGGATCAGGTCGTCGAGGAGTAGAACGGAAGAGCCCACGCGTACATAAAGGCTTGGAGTTCAAACGGCCTTCTTGGTTAGTGCTCGTTCTCGTACAGGGTGTCGAGATTTCGTGACGGCATGACCTATTTTGGACACTCGGCACATTGGAAATGCACCCCAGACAGGAAAGGAACTGTCGCTTACCCCATTTATCCATCAGGCGAAATGCGAGCACCGGTTGGTGGCTGTACATCGCGCCTATTCAAACTAAGGGTCAAATGCCAAAATCGGAGGCGGATCTCAGGTCAGGCTTATCAGTGATCACTTTGCGCAGGACGCGTAACACCGCATTTCAGGCTAACCGGCTATTGCTTTCGGTGCAGACGCTGCAGTGCCACGAGAACAAGCAATTACGGGTCTGAAATATGATCTCCGTTCCGCGAGTTTTGCGATCGATATTATCATGATGGTGGGCTGTTGAAATCTATTGTCCGTCTGTTCTTGTTTTCCGAGAAAAGCAAGGTTTCAACAAATCGCGCCTGCCTCGCGTTGCTGTTCCTCAATGTAAACCATCTCTTTCTTGAATCGCACGCTGCCGACACGATGTTCAGGTGCAAATCATCAATGCAGTGTGTGTGCACTTTACCGTTGGATCGCTCCCGATATAGCCAGCAGTCTTGTCCCGTTTTGGATTAGCTAACGGCTCACTACTCATGGGAAGCCGGAGGACTTAGTAAATTCGTCCCCGCATACCTGTGTCCAATGACGGTATGATCAGCCGGGAGACCTGAAAAACCGTGTTTGTTGTTCTTCTTTCATCTCGTCATGGACATCACAGGATTAGCGAAATAGCTATCCTCGTGCCCTCTTAAATTACGGTGTCTAACACGAATCTCATCATCCTCCACCTCACCCTGAGTACAAGATCAGCATGCCTATCATGGATCGTAGTTCTCCAGCGTCGTCGTCGTACTCTGAGCCTAGCGATGCAGGTTCGCCGCCCCTCGACGCGTTTCATCAAAATGGAAGGACGCGTGATGTCCTCAATACCGTTATGAAGAGTCGCAAGAGTTGGAAGTCCTTGAAGGATGGGGAGGTTGTATGGCCTCCTGAGCTGGAAGCGGCATTGCTGGAAGGTTAGTAAGATCTAGGGTCTCAGTTAACTTTTGCTTGACTTCCTATCCAGGTTTAGATAATTATGTGCCTCAGGATACAAGAGAGACGAGGATCTTAGGCCGCTTTCCAATGAGGAATCGGTTCATCTCTGACTATATTTATAAAAAGACGGGCAAGAGAAGAACGGCGAAGCAAGTGGGCAGTCGGATTCAACAACTAAGGGATACTTGCGGAGCTAAGCAAGGTAAGCAACTAGTCATGCACTTCGTTAATCATCTGCTGACTGTGCCATTAGTGCTGCAGCTGCTCCGCCCATTCCCAAATCAGAAAGCGTCGCGTCGGTCATCGTCACCGACGTCTTGCCAAACGAAATCACGAAGCAGCCCGCTTCCTCTACGCTGCGATACTAGTGCTTGGAGCGATACGTCGTCTGTCAAGTCCCCCACTGAACTAAGTCCCGCAAGTTACGATGACGAACCCTTGGCGCGGGACAATGCAGCGGCTGCCCCTCTCAATGTCGTATACATTGACCTTATTCCCCCAAATAGCCAGATCGATATTTCTGGGAATTGGGACGCTCTATCATGCCACCTGACAAATCAATCCGCAGCAGTTCACTATGTCCAAATTTCTCAACAACCCCGTCATCTCCGATCCATTGACCCGACAGTGACATTGGTTTCCAAGGCTCCGATAGATGCAAACTCGTTCTTCACAGTTAGCATACAGGACACGGTTGTCTTTACCGAGGTGACCACCTTAGTGCTGGCTGGCCCTTTGAACGACGGCGACGTAGACGGACCAAAACTATACCGGACTACGTTGGTCCCAGGATACTGGGAAACGATTTCTAATTGTGCAGGTAAGCTTGTCGGACTTACTCCGATGTCGCAGGCTCTCATGCTGTTATGCCATCCAGATCCAACACAATATACTATTGAACAAAAGGTCTACCCAGGTACGGGGGCCGCGTCTACGCCACCTTTATTTTCTGCAGTCTACAAATTCCGGTTCGCTCAAAACCGAAAAGTTACTTGTCCCTCCCAACCGCATCAGCAACCATCGAAGATTTCCCAAAGCATCGCGATTAACGGCGGTCATACAATGCACCAACAGTCGCATTTATCGTCGGGTTGTTCCGCATCCGATATTCCCCCTCTCTTCGAAACGTTTGATACTTTAATCAGCCTTGATGAGGACGACATCCTTACGGAATTTGAGACACTGAAAATGCAGCCCGCTTACCCCTGGACCACAAATTCTCCTAATGCTCCGTCGAACTGCTCGTTGTCTTCAACGTCTGCACGTTCATCGCCGTATATATCCGTGTCTCCTGCTAGCTCATGCCACTCTATGACGCCACCAAATGGCACGTCTCTCATGCCATCTCCGACGTTGTACCCCGTGTCCGGCGTGCGCTATCTAGCACCCGGCCTGGATACCGTCCAAAATATCCTCCCCGATAAGGCCGAGTTGTACTTAGAATCGGGCTTTTTCCCACAAGATTTTTTTGACAGTTCTTTTACGCTGGATACTACCTACAATGCGCCAAACCAGTAATTTATTTCAAGCAGACAAATGTTTTAGTTGTACTACCCTTGCATCTAGTGTCATCAACAATATTTCAAATAATTTATCTCTTCGACACACTCATATTCTGTATTCCTATTGGCATTCACATAGACTTTACTGTATCAGAAGCTATTCAAATCAATATACCCTCTAGCCCATTATTGCGCAATCCCGATTGTGCCGGTAAAATATCATCGAACCAGCGTGTTCGCTCCAAAGTATTTGTGTTGAATTAATAATAATATTATAACCACCGAAAGCGACGCGAACCGGCCGAAGCTTCTACTAACCGAAAATTTGTACTATTATGGTAGATGCGTCGGGCACAAGACACTTCCCTGCACAAATAGTCCGTTGTGACCCCGGAATCGTCACAAAGAACATGTGCTCGACTTTTCAATCTGACATTGTCTAGAAATTCGATTGAATTCCGCGGCCTATCCGGTATCAGTAATTTACGTTCATCGGTGTCTTAATTAACGTTAGTGCGGTCAGCTAAAGCAGATGGCCTTGCCTAATAAGTAAGGGTTTTGGGAAGAAAGATACACAGCATTTCACACGATTAATCATAGCCACAACTAGTAGAACGACCCTGAGTGAGATGGTGATTAACGTAGACAAACCGCCACAGCCTCTTTGACCTGAGAAAATATACTTTGGACTTTCGGAACCTTATCTAGGCCCACAATGCACAGGTTCGTATTGTCCAGATGAATGGACAGTATTGTATCTCGGTCGAATACACATAATCAGGAACAATGGAAAAGTCACTATGTCCCACTAAAATAAGAACTATCATAGAACAGTAAAACTTGATGAAGTGCCGGTGAACGGGGTGATTGAACCAAATATCGGCTTGTAGTCTCCGAAATATGTCATGCGGTATGTTCCGTCTAAATTTAATGTTTTTGTCAGCCAAAATTATCACTTACGCTGCTCGACGTTACCTGGCGTTCCGCTCTCGATGGTCCTGCGGCAAAGTTAGTGATCTACATCAGTAAAAATGTGTGATGTTCCTCACCATGACACATTCACCGTGCTCGTGCCGAAAAACTACATACGTCAGAAAAATCCAACGGCATCAGGTTTGAGGACATACGGTATTCGTTCTACTCCATCTGAAAACTGTGGAGGGATGCGAATCAGACCGCACGGTTATCCATTCACCGTTGAGTTGGCGATCAACCGTCAGGAAGGTACCCTCCAACCGAAGATTGTTCTGTGATATGTCAGAACAATTGACGGGTCCTTGTGAGGAACTCACTCTTGGATCGGCGCCCACAAATAAAACAGAGACAGTATCCCCGATGGAATACGGAGCCGAATTCACGTCCGTTAACACCTGTCCAAAGCTCTGTCCTATTGGAGCGGCATCAAACACTACCCCTGTCTATCAACACCGCTACTGTTGGCTAGGAAGGATATGATGAACATAAGTGGACTCGCCTGCAATGATATTGCCTTCGACGTTTGCTCGGGAGGCGGCGCGTCAGACGCTGGCGTTCCCGGCACCTTATTCGCAAGATAACGAACTAGGCTGGAATACTTGTCAATGTACGCCTCGAGGGTAACTAAGAGGGGCCTGGTTCCAACTTCCAGACGATCTGGGCATTTGCAAACTCACATTGACCAAATATGGTAGACGCCCCTTCGTACCGCTGCACACCATATTCTTCGCGCGTTGTGACATAGTGCCCGTACGTGTTGGCAGGACCCGCGATGACGACATAGGCATTGGAACCAAGGACACCAGAAGAGATCAGCTTAGCGCGTATGGCTTCCCTGTCCGAAAGACGAACATCAGCGACACGCGAAAGGCGAAAGGCGAAAAGAAGTATTGCAATGTTTCGCACCTTATTCTTCTGCCAGCCATAGTAGTCAACTCGCCTTATATGTCATTATAAATACAGTCGCAAGAGTAGAAGGAAAAACTGACCAGGCATGATAAGCATGACTATAGGCGATACATGAGTCTTCCAGACACTAAGAACGATAAGGACACACACCAAAGTTGCCAACTCGCAATATCTGAATATCGACTGTAGCTGGTGACCAATCATATGGGAAATGTGCATAACCCTGTAAATTTTGAGTTCAATGTATGGACCACTGCATAGGACGTACAGTGTTGAGCAAGATAGGTTTGGGGTACTGGCAATTAATTTGTTCTTGGGTAGGATTGGGCGTCACAGCGCCTGCCAAAAATTCATAAATGTAAATCACCGCGGACGGACCGGACATACCTTTGACCAGCTCCCAAAATGGGTTCCTGAAGGTATGGTTTGAATGCCAGTGGGTTGAATAGTACTCAATACTTACTGTGTATTTGACGAGTTGTCGCCTTGCACAAAGTCAAATGCGCCTGGTCCATCCCTGCACCACTTAGACTATGATTAATTGGTTATGAGATGGGTAGGCTCACGTCGTTCCACCTGCAAAGGAGAAGCCTGTTCTATCGCATGAGGTACGCCGATCAAAAAGTTTGTAGGGCGGACATACCCATAGCAGCGGGACATGTATTAACGACAGTGCCATTTGGGAGTGTGAACAAGTGCCGAGACCTCGGATGGAACCTTTAATCACAGCGGAGATAACGCATAAATTGGATAGCTTACATGTTGAGATACACATGCACGCTTCTGACGGAGCCAGTGACAGGCATCCTAGCCCCATCCATAATAGTCCTGGCCCCTTCAAACTGCAATTGCCCGATTATTCGATTTGATTCAAAGTCCGAGGTACGAAAACCAGGGCCCCTGTATCCCAACCATTCAGCTAATTTCAGGATGGACGTTCGTGTGAACGCACCGGCCATGGCAATCTTGCACCGTCCCGCCGCATGTCGAGTGGTCCAAAGCGCAAGGCTGTCCGTCGTACGGCTGGCCCGGGCTTTCACAGAAGGCACCTAGCCTGACGGAAGTTTGGATGACGTGTAATCTTAAGAGATAAAACTCTACTGACGTGTTTGGACTTGTGTCACCCACATTAGCTAGAAAAAATCATGAGAGCGTCTCGTAAAGTGACCGGGTGAAGTGGGAAACCTTGTATAAATCCCGCTACAAATGTGGTATTCCCCGGCATGGCCGACGGTTCCATGAATGCTATGAACGATATCAAGCCTCGCATGTGTAAATTAATGATCAACGTACACTCGTACAAGGATGCTGCCATGCCTTTGTTATCGGCACTCACGAGTGTGTTATTCTAAGAAGGATCAACCTCGGAATAGCGTAGCGAATATGATAAATATATACTTCGTATAGACTCGTGCCGTGGACAGGGAAAAAATCCAAAAAGCCTCTCGGATTACCTTTCAGGTCATCAAACCTTAGCAAGGACATGCCTTTGTCTTGATCATATTTAAACCTCGCTCTTTCTGCAACTGGGTTTGCCAGATACGCCGTCGGCGATCTGTTAATATTGGCATTAAGTACAGTAGTGTTGCCCACGCTGAGCTTCCCTGGGGCAAGACTTTGATGCGCCCGCTGGACAGCTAAAACGCTTCCTTTGATAATAGCATCAGCTGTTTGATTGACGTATCCGAGTGCAGTGATTTGAGGCAACAGGTTCTCAAGATACCCGCCGACGCCGGAATGTTGATGTGTGCCGACAAAAGCAATGTTCTCATTCGTATAAAGGCCTGGATATTGTGACGATAACATTGAAACTATCGTCCTCCTGACACCCGTATCACCCATGGCGATATCTATTGTAGTTATTAGTCCATTATGAGAATAAAAGGCGCGGAAGCACGTGTGTATGCAGTTTGCTTCACATGATTATCAGGGACATTGGACTTGCCTGCATTTATAAATACGACTGTATTTGACGGTTGCGCAGCCTCGGCAATGATGAATGCTCGGCTTCGTTGCCGCATGTGTAAACCGGTGTCCACTTGAGGTAGGGAGGCGTATCCCTGAAATATGTTATATAGCGCTCCGACCGAACGTGGACAAAATTCACCATCATATTTGTCTCCACGATTGGCCTTCGTATACGCATCAGTAGGAAGATTCTTTTTAGTGTGTCAATAGAACATGCCCAGTGATATCACCAATTCCTATTCAAATTCAGAACGTGCAGCTCCACAACGAATTCATGATACTCACCCAAACCCAAAAGGTAATTAGCCGGAGCAGCTTGCACGGTCACGCCTACGTTGCCGCGGAAGGATCCAGATGCTAATAATGCACATATGTACCAATAGGCGTTTCTCATCGCGCTATGCAGGGAGCGTGAAACCTTGAGGATGTCGAACGGAAGTGCCTCGTATTCAACGTCAAGAGGGAACGGCATTTCGGAATGGCCGTGGCTTTAAAGGGCAGTTAGTGGCGTCGGTATCATGTGCAGATGCTATATTAAGCCTGCTGCGAGTGCACGATAAAGCTGTTGGCAGTGGATAAGAGTCGGACGACTTGAGCCTGTTGCGGATGCTGTTGGCAGCGGACAAGACGGTAACACGTGCATCCGAAATCTCTATTATCGCTATTTTCGTGCTTGGCAGCTTGGGAGATTCGGTGTTTAATCGCTATTTGTCACTTCCTTGTGATCCAAACACTCTTTTTTTGGCAGTGGCGGCTTGGGCCAAAGTTCAGCGCGATATGGAGGGTGAACAGAGGGTGAAGCGCTTCAAGGTACGCTTTGACCGCAACGCGTTCTCAAGTACTTAACTTTATAATAGCACCAATCATATAAAGAGTTACTCAAGGATGTTCACGTACCTTCGACACTTGATCAAAAATACTTGGAAAATGAGGACATTGAGGTTCGCTGGTATTATTCTGGGGGGGTCACACTAACAAATTACGATAGGACAATGACTCCCTCTTCCATTCGGGTTTGGATCATTGGAGACAGTTGAACCTTGCACTCAGTTTTCTCAAGTTTGCCAACAAAGTCGATCCGCTATGTCTTTCCATGCCGCTTTTGCTTCACAACTGGAAGGAGATCGTGAATTTGTGGATAGAGGCTACTCAACTTGCGGATGACGAAGGTCTTAAAGCACTTTTAGAGTATGTTCTCTCTCCCTCCCTGAGAAATTTATTGAATTGGGTAGTCTTTTCCAAAAACTTGCAGCGGACTTGCGTACCACCCTCCTTCCGGAGTATCGCAATCTCCTCTCTTTCCTGCTAGCGTTTCTTCCCAAGCACATCTCGACAGATGCACTGGAAACTCTCCTTGCTACGCTCGCCGCGTTCTTCAAGTACCTTCTTGTCCCATCCTTGCAATCCAGCTCAAAACTATTCGAAATTACATGGGAAGAGCTATGCTCAACCTTGCCAAAATGTCTACCCGATATTCAACGGGCAATGGCAGAAGTGTGGGGCACGCTTCTACGACGCTTAAAGGGGAATGAGATGAAGGAAAAGGCGATGACGTTGTTGGCACAAAATCTTGAGGGCTTGGAAAATTCTTGGGCTACAGCATTCGTGTATGCGTGCAAGGCGAGCCTATATTCTACTCATGCAGATGTCAGCTCATTTTATTTTAGTCTGTTTCGCAAAGCCTGCATACATGCACTACGTCATTGTTGAAACCACTTCTTACATACCATCTCACGTCCTCCACCGAACCGGAACTTACGCATACTTTGATCCGGAGATCACTGACGGCCTTCCTTCATCACGTCAAGGGTCCAGACCAATTCAGTCCTGTTGCTGCAATTCTCATCGACCAGTTGGACTCGACATTGCGACAGTACTCAGAGAGTTCGACTACAGACCAAGCCGATATCCCTCTAGACGTGCAACTGTGTCGTGTGCTAGAAGTTGTTGTTGTGCCCAGTTCCGTTCGGCAGGGGTCGCGACTCACTCGTAAGCAACTTGAACATCCTTCATCTTGAGATCGTCTAACTTTACTTGTAGATTCGCAGCTCGAGCAGTTATTCAACCTTCTTCCCCTTCTTCCTTTAAAACCCGCAAGCTCTGATGAACAATTGCGCGCGGCTCTCTTACGGTTTACCACGGCGCTATATACGGCTTCTGATATGGCCCTTTGGTTAGGTTCTGGACGTCGCTTTCTCCAACGTTCCTGGGACGAAGCAGCTTCAGAAAAAGGCTCCGAATTCGTCGATGCTGATGTTGAAATGCAGCCAAGCACGTCCTCTGAGCATCAACAGTCCAATGCGCCATTCCAGGCCGGCAACATCTACACATCCTTTACCTTGCCGTTCCACGCATGTCTTGCAGAACTTTCTTGGGGAGGTTGGAAGCTTGTTGCGCTCCCTCTCGTCTTGAAACATACGTTACCATTATTCACGAAAGTCGATCAGGAGAGAGTGGATGGACAAATATCTAGATTCATGCTTGCGTTTCTCGCGGCGCTCAAGCGCTCCAAAAAGTTAAGTCCTTCAGAGGTGGACATTGTATGGCGGGAGAGGTTAGAAAAATGGTGTATAGACAAGATATCTGCAAGGATGGACGAAGATGAGTTTACGGAGGAGAGAGTAAGCGAAGTCATGTTTTCATGTTATTCCGTATCCGTATCTGATCCTGTGTAGGTGTCGGAGCTCAACGATATACTTGAACTCGCCACCTTTTTCTCTTCTGCATTTTCAAAATCTATAGCCAAGTTGGCAAATAAAACCTTTCATGACACGTCTCCCTCAAAAGCCAACACTGCTTGGGTAATTGGTAGCTGCTTGCAGATCCTGGCAGGCAGCGGTGCATCAGAGTGGGTTGACGATGTGGACATTCTCGCGTGGACAGATGCTGTTACGAAAAGTTGGGCGTGGTCTGCAGAGGCGTTGGCTGGCCTCGTAAACATTTCTCCTCTTTTCTCAAGGTAATCGTTTTCCGGTCAACTCCTGCCCCGCTAATCAAGTCAAGTAGCAAATCTGCCTCTACAGTTTTGGCAGATGTCTATCCTTCTCTTCAAGCATCCTTGATGTCCCATTCACGTTCTCTCAGGCTCGCCGTGCTTCGGCTGCTCGATTCTCCCCTTGTTCAAGTTCCGAGCCCCATGACGGAAGTTGTCAAACGATGCATACAAGCCGAGGAAGCATCAATTGATGTTCAGGGAGTGCGCGAGAGGATCGTTCGCATTGGCAGGGTCAGCTCAGTGGTAGCAGATGAGCAAGGGGCAGATGTTTGCGCGCGGTGGCTGATAGGTGAAACTTGCCATACTTGGTGGAGCGTTCTCTAACCTGGATCAATAGCCCAGCTCAAAGTTAACTTACGTCCTGTCTGGTCACCCGCTGCTGCAGCCATTTCTACCCTGACCGCGAAGCATGGTGATCTCGTCTGGCGCATTTTGTTTGAAGAATTAAGAGCTGCAACGATAAAAGATGCGGGGGCCGGCAATATTGATCCGCTGCCTTCATGGGGTGACGGGAACCTTCCCGATGATGATAACCTAGATGACCCTTGGGAGGAGGAACGGACTTGGCGTGATCCGAGCGCTCATAAGTTGCGGGCCACGGTAGCCAAGTGGGTTGCTGGTTCAGAGTTCTTGTTGGCGGACCTTCGAAAGGTAGGGCTCGTTGCCGTGCTGAATTGGGGTGACTTATCAATCAACATAACATCCAGTCATTGCCAACTAGGGATAAGTTTGACGTACAGTCATATGAAGCGCAGCTCCTTTCAACTCTTGGTCAATGTTCTTCTCTCGCAGAAAAACACAATCGGGATCTGGTTTCATTCTTCCTTTCGTTGACAAGCAATGGCAATATCGACGCAATTGTTACCGAAGATGAAGCCCCACTTGTCCTTGTCCCAAAGCTGCTCCCTCGGCCAAAGTTGTCCGCATATCTTAACCTATTCTCCAAGTTTTCCAATCCAAAAGCATTATATGCAACAGAGACTCTGCGCACCCTCTACATCGCGCTTCTTTCTCATCCCGATCGTTCTCTTCAGATCTTATCCCTATCATGTCTACTCACCTACAAATCGCCTGCGCTACGCTCTCACGAAGGGAAAGTCAGATCGCTTCTTGATGACACTAATTGGAGAGACGAACTCACGATGCTCAACATGAACGAATTGGAGCAAAACGAGAGAAAGGAAATGGTCGATGTTTTGATCAGACTATTATTCGGGAAGATGTTGGAGAAAAGAGGCCGAGCGCGGGGTGCGGATCGGAGAGCTGCAATCTTGACGGCGCTGGCGTCATGTGACGACGAAGAGCTTGGTCTTTTAGTGGAGTTGATGCTAAAACCTTTGGGCATCGATAGGACGAGCGGGACAGCGGCAGATTCTGCCAAGGTTGATCTGGATATGTTGTCGGAGAAGCAACAGACAGGTTTTTTGACTTTACTTGGAGACGTGTTGAAGAATCTTGGGCCAAGGCTATTAAGATACTGGCCTGCGTTGATTTCAGCTGTTACTGGACTCGTAACCAACGCACACGAGAAAGTCGCTGGTTCGAATGATTCTGGGCCAAGTCTTGAAGAGCAAGTTGGGGACGACGATCATCAGGATGACGACAACAAGGAAAAGGATGATGAACCCAAGTCCTCAGGGCACCCGATAAAGGTCTATCGCTCAATACGTCAACTCGGCTTGAAGAGGTTTGCCGATTTCTTCAAATGTCCGGTTTACTTTGACTTTGCACCCTTCCTGAAGTCTTCGTTTCCATCCTTCATTTCTCCACGACTCGCGTCTCTGGACAAAGAAAATACACAGGCCCCTTCAGCGTTGCTAGAGTTGTTCTTTACCTGGACTCAAGATGTTCGATATGTCCCTTACTTCATCAAGTATGATGCGCGAACATTACCCAGGGTTTATGACTGCTTGGTCGCAACAAATGTCAAACCTGCTGTCGTATCGCGGATATTTGACATTGTCAGCAATATTCTCGAGTATTCTGCATCCGATGAAGATATACGTGAACACGTCTTTAAGCCACATGTTTCACTCCTCCTGACAAACCTGTCGTTGCTCATCGAACGTTCTAAGACTCTGACATCCGTTTCAAGTCCTCTGGGCCAAAGGCAGATTAGCATCTTGTCATCCATAGCCCAATACTTGACGGACAAGGACCAAGCATCGACTCTTGTTGGCCTGTTGCTTCCACTCTTGCGCCATCCAACGAAGACTGTACCTGAAAAAGTTAAGGTGGATCTTGTCAAGATCATAGGAGATATTATGCCTCTTGTTCCTGATCTCAGAAGTTCCAGTAGTGCGATGTACGAGAAAGTATATGCGTCTCTATCTATGCTTTTCCAGACATTGCGTTCTCGGCAAGGGAGGTTTGCACTTACATCCGCGTTTCGTCAATTGGCTAGTCTCAATCCATCACTCGAAGGCTTATCAACCCTGGTGGAGTCATTAAACGCATACTCAACAAAACGAGTCGAGGAACCTGATTTTGATCGCCGATTGACAGCCTTCGCTGACCTTAACGAAAATCTTTACAAGACTCTGTCTGCGAACGATTGGCTGCCTGTCCTTTACAACTCTATGTACTTCATCCAGGACCACGAAGAGTTAACCATCAGAAGTAATGCATCGTTGGCCATGAAGCGATTCATTGACTTCGTCGCGTCACCGCCATCACGCGATTTTGAATTCATTTTCCTTCGAATCCTGTACCCTGGGCTGAAAAATGGGCTTCGATCAAAGAACGAGCTTGTTCGAGCCGAAATCCTGGGCATAATGGCACATGCGGTTGCAACGTGCGAGCAAATCGAGATGCTGAAGGATATGCGGGTTCTACTTGCCGGCGGAGACGAAGAGGCCAATTTCTTTAACAATATCCTTCACCTCCAGGTCCACAGGCGTTCGAGGGCACTACGCCGTCTCGCAGACTTCTGCGATGAAGGTCATTTCCGGAGCAGCCTCCTTGCTGATGTATTCGTACCATTGGTGGAAAACTTTGTCGTCTCTTCTACATCAGTCAGCCATCATCTCGTTAATGACGCCATCCAGGCAATTGGGCATATGGCCAAGCGACTATCTTGGGCACCTTATCACGCACTAGTGCGTAAATATATCAAACTGTCTAAAGCCAAGGATGAGTCGGAGCGCGTTCACATCCGAACCCTGGTCGCCGTGTTAGATAACTTCCATTTCCCAATGAACGAGGTAGCCGAACCTGAAGCGGATGAAGTGGATGCAGAAGAGGCAGGTGAAGGCGATGCAGAAACCCGAAAAGAAGCCCGTGATACTGTTACTTTGATATCGAAGCCGATAACGGCACGTATTGCCGATGCAGTGAACGTGCGCTTACTACCCACGCTACTTGATCACTTGGAGAAGCACGACCCCACGACTGACGACAACGCGCGCTTACCGATTGCCATAGGTATTGTCAATGTGGCAAAGCACCTTCCGGAATCGACTCGCGAAATTCAAATCCACCGTCTCTTAACGATCATCAGCCAGATATTCCGCAGTCATTCACAAGAAACCAGAGACCTCGCTCGTGATGCTTTGCAGCGCATCGCCGTCACTTTGGGCCCCGCTTATCTTTCGCAGATAATTCGGGAACTGAGAGGTGCCCTCTTGCGTGGGCCGCAGTTACACGTTCTAGCATTCGTGACACATGCTCTCCTTGTGCACGTAACCTCTGGCGAGCACGCAAAAGCCTTTGAAACCCTGGATGATTGTGTCAATGACGTTGCATATGTTTCGGCAGAAGTAATTTTCGGTGAATCCGGGAAAGATGTTCAGGCAGAGGACTTCAAGTCGAAGATGCGCGAAGTTCGCTTGTCGTCGTCCAAAGGTCTTGATTCTTTTACTATCATGGCGCGAGTCGCGACACCACCGAAGATCGGCAGCCTGCTTGCACCCTTGCGTTCTATTATGCATGAAACGGAATCTGCAAAGACCGTGAACCTGGTAGATGAAGTACTGAAGAGGGTAGCTGGTGGTCTCAATAGTAACAAGCATCTGGTTCCCAAGGAGTTAATCGTGCTGTGTCACACTCTCATCAGTCAGAACTCGAAGTTCTTGCAGCAAGCTCCGAGCCGCCGCCGAAAGGGAAAAGAAAAGGATGACGCCATTGTGCAGATGAAGCGGGATGTTGCTATTGAGACGGATCATTTCGCCAATAATTCGTATAAGTTTGTCCGTCATTTTTGGATGATTTAATAATGCCTGACGCCCAGATAGGTTCGTTGCCTTTGGGCTTGATCTTCTCCACACGGCTCTGCGGCGTACGCGCTTTGACTTTGGAGATTCAGAAGTAATGAACAGGCTGAACTCAATGATCGTTGTCGTGGGCAATACTTTATATTCAACAAGTGCACTGGTTACTGTCCTCGGTTTGAGGTGTGCTGCAGGACTCTCAAAGTGCCCTCTGCGTTCATTGGAAAAGTTCCTTCCCATTTTCGTGAACCAAGCACTTGATATTGTCAAGCAAACGGGCAACACCGAGGCTGAAGTCGTGCAGGTTGCATTGAAGACGCTCGCAACCATTCTTCGGGAAGGACCTCCTGTACAAGTCAAGGAAAAGGATCTTGTCTACCTTCTTGAGTTATTGCAGCCAGATATCGAGGAGCCTTCTCGACAAGCATCCGTCTTTACGATGCTTCGAGCAATCGTCGCTCGGAAATTCGTCGTTCCGGAGATCTACGACATGATGGAGAAAGTTTCCGAGGTGATGGTCACTAGTCAATCCACTCAAGTCCAAGAATTATGCCGCGGGGTGTTATTACAGTTTCTCCTGGATTATCCACAGGGCAAAGGACGGCTTCGAACGCAAATGTCCTTCCTTGCTAAGAATCTATCCTATGTCTTCGAAAGTGGCCGAAGGTCTGTGATGGAGCTTTTGCATGCCATGATATCAAAGTTTCAGGTGGATCTTATCCAAGAATACTCTGACCTTCTCTTTGTCGCACTGGTGATGGTGATTGCGAATGACGACTCTTCCAAATGCCGCGAAATGGCTGCGCAGCTAATCAAGTCTTTGTTTACGAGACTCGATGAAAATCGTCGAAGGGTCATCTTTTCTCATCTTCATTCGTGGGCTGCACAACGGGATCGCATACAACTTGCACGCGTGTCGTCGCAAGTCTACGGGTTCATCGTGGAAGTATTGCAAGCTGATATTGCACCATACGTCAACCTCATTCTTCAGGATCTGAGGTCCGCTCTAAAAAACGCGGCTCAAGAAATGGAAAATGGAGCGGAAGAAGACGATGGGATGCAAGTTGATACCGAGTGGCAACTTCCCTACCACACGCTCTCAGTGCTTTTCAAAGTTGCGCGAGCTCTACCCGATTCTAACATAACCAGCGACCAGATACCTTGGAACTATGTTAATGCTTTCCTTCTGTTTCCACACGCCTGGGTGCGTATGGCTTCATCGCGATTGCTCGGCCTCCTCTTCACTGCTGTTCCCGTTGCTATACCTCAACCTAATCTGCCGGAAGAGCACCCATTGTCTGCATCAGGGATGCGCGATGTAGCAGAAAAGACGTGCTTGCAGTTGAAAAGCGAACATCTAGATGAAGCTCTTAGTCTGCAAATAGTCAAGAATTTGTTCTACGTTAGCAAGTGCTTCTATTGTCTACCTATCAATGAAGACGCAATTGAGAAAGAACACATCGTGGAAGTTGATGATGATGGGGACGATGCGGAAGAAGACCAGGGCGATCAGGAGGTAAAAAAGAGAAGTGACCCATTGCCTTGGCTATTCTCGAAGCTGTCGTATCAGCTACGCTCCGCATATATTACTCGACGAAATAAGAGCGAGAACCCCGTATGTTTCCATAATTGATTCGAGGTTTTTTTTGTTTTCTTATCCGAATTCAGGCGAATTGGAATCAGCAGCCATTGGCAATCTTGCGTTGGTTCGCTGCGATGACGTCTCACATGGAAGCACAGCGACTTGAGAAGTTCTTGGTCCACATTCTATCGCCTGTTTATCGATTGACGGAAGACGATACGATACGTGATCCACTTATGGGTATGTTTCGTGTCTCGTGATATTCCTACTGTCGAGAATTAACGTTGGTCATAGACGAAATCAAAACAATGGCGGTCGAGTTGCAAGATCTCGTTCAAAGCAAAGTCGGCGTTGTTAAATTTTCTAATGTCTACAGCCAAATCCGGCAGGGCGTTATGAATGTACGGAGAGACCGCAAGGCGACCCGGGCGCTCCAAGCTGCGAATAATCCCGAGGCAGCGGCCAAGAGAAAGATACGACAAAATTTGATGAAGAAAATGAGCAAGAAAAGGAAGGAACGAGCTTTTGCGTGAGTATCTTCTTGTTCTTTGTAGTTATAAGTGAACTAATTTACTGTGAAGGGATTCGAAGGGGGCAAGGAAGAGGAGACGAGAAGAGTAATTGCCACATCTAATTTATTACATTGCATTATTATATACGACCGTAACTCATGCCCTGATTGAGCAGACTCTGGTTGGGGAGATTAGATAACATTCCCCAGATCCACGACGCCCTGCTCAGCTCCTACCTTCCAGGATGAAGAAGACACACGCTAACGACACCATAATTGCTTTGCTACGGTCGCTCCCCCGCGCCGCCAGACTTGAGCGCAATGAACAAATCAAGCTCAGAAACCAAGAAAGGCAGATTGGACGCGCATATAGGGAGTCCGACCCCCTGCGCAACTATGACGGAGAACGCTACTCTTCCGACGAGTCTCTTTGCACTATCACTGATGACGATGAAGGGAAACCTCCTGTCAGCTCTACTGCTCCTAGCAAACCCCTCTCGTCACTATGGCTGATGAGACTTCAGAAGCGCAAGCAAGATGACGACCTCAACGACAATGTCGTGAATTCGGCCCTTCAGAGAGCTAGGAAACGTCATGCGAACGGCAAAGCGGAGGTAAACCCATCCGAGTCCATCCTACTCCCCGGCTTCAACGACAGTGCATTATGCGTTACTTTACACCGATTCGTACATCCCACTCTCTCTTTTCACCAATGCAAACTTGCGGACCATCGCTCTCGAGGGTTCAGCCCTTCCGACTAACAAAGTATATCTCAAAGAGAAGGTCCATGTTCTCGATGTTCAGAAATTTGAATCGGAACACGGCTCCGAGGAGGATTTGACCTATTTACAATGGGTTCAGGCATCGGAAAACTACATAAGATTCTTCGAGTCTTGTGGCGAATCCGGCGTAGCTCAGGCCACCCGCTGGAAGAACCATTTCGATTTCCTCAGAAGGCGTGTTGACACTATTGAAGACTTTCCGGCTGTCAGAGCCCTGGACATCAGGTTTAGGAAAGACTACGTCCCCAAACCTTTTGCCTTCAGCATTGCGCTATACAACTGGGAACTAGAAAAGACTATCCAATCGATCCAGTTCCAGAACCTCAAAGCCCGCGCTGAAAACGTTCGACGCAACAAGTTCAATCGTCCTAAATGCTGAGGGAGGGCAATCGGTGAAGTGGTCTGAGGACGTTGGGAGGCAAGGACCATGGCATTTTCATCGTTTCGAAGTAATCAAGAAGTTTATAATTGCCACAGTTCAAAGTTTGGACCGACGCGAGTGTCGATGAGGGATGCGAAGGGATATTGTGAGAAATAGGCTGAACCCATCGCCTCCCTCTATCCGCTTGAACATGTCATTCCGCGACAGCGTCGTTATACTAGTTCTTTGCTGTTGTTGTTCCGCAGTAGCATCGTTCCGTTCGTTGAGAGATGCAATGACTTCGTCAACTTTTGCGGATCAATGATTCGTTTGCTTCGCCGATTATCGAGTATCTGTTAAGGCAGAGGAGGGGAAACGATGTTCAGTATATGTGCAACGTTCGAGGAACGTAAATGAAAAAGTTCAAACTCATCATCAATCGGCATCTTATAGACAACCTTAGTTTGTGGGTTCACTTACGGCGACTTATACTTCGGTTTTGAACCATTGGTACTGTACGTCTCAGATGTAACTTTGAAGTCGTACGATCGACGAGGCATTGAGCGTCTCAGTCAAGCTGAGAAGTCTTGCACATCCGCGGTTCGACATTCGCAGGATGAAGGAGGAAGCGATGCACGCTTCTGCTGGTGTAAGCCAGTCTGCCAAAAAAAAAAAGAGAAAGCCGGGGAGCGGTTCGACAAGCTCGTGGCGTACCAAATGGAGAAGAACCGGCGGGACAATCTTCGAGCATGGTTGCAGAAAGAGAGGCTCTACGAGCTGGTGATTCATTCTCTCAAGTCATGTTCACCAACAAGATATGCCATTACACATGTCATTTTGCATAATGGCATATCCTAAATATGTCACACAGTATGTAGCTACAGCGGTGTATAACAGCGAACCCAATCAACACCTATCTTGGACTGAGAAAAGTCAACAGTGGCAAATCCAAAGCGAGAAATGGCGAGGGTATTGAAAGGTGGACGCAATCCAGCCTCTTGTGGCACCCACATAAGATGGTTTTGCCCCTGAGAAGAGATAATCCAATTTGTGTCTGCCAGATTCCAAGCGAAGTGCTCATAACCAAGCAGAGAATCGTCATGTGAGCCAGACACTTGAACCCGTGTGCCGTCGCTCGAAAATGCAACCAAATTGACAAAGCTGGTAACCCACACCCGCACAGAGTTGTCGTCTGAGCCAGACACAATCCATGTGCCGTCGCTCGAAAACGCGACTGAATTGACCGACCTGGTGTGGCCCTTCAGCTCCTTCACCTCCACACCTGTCGATGCATCCCACACCCGCACAGAGTTGTCAACTGAGCCAGACGCGATCCACATGCCATCGCTCGAAAATGCGACTGAACTGACCGAGTCAGTGTGGCCCTTCAGCTCCTTCAGCTCCACACCTGTTAATGCATCCCACAACCTCACAGAGTTGTCATATGAGCCAGACACAATCTGCATGTCATCGCTTGAAAATGCGACCGAAAAGACTGAGTCAGCATGGCCATCCAGCTTCTTCAGCTCCACACCTGTTGTCGCATCCCACACCCGCACAGAGTCATCATCCGAGCCAGACACAATCTGTATGTCATCACTCGAAAACATGACCGAACAGACCAAGCTGGTGTGGCCCTTCAGCTCCTTCAACTCGGCGCCTGTCGACACATCCCACACCCGCACAGATTCATCATATGAGCCAGACACAATCCGCATGCCATCATTCGAAAATGCAACCGAACTGACCAAGCTGGTGTGGCCATTCAGCTCCTGCAACTCTACGCCTGTTGATGCATCCCACACGCGCACAGAGTTGTCAGATGAGCCAGACACAATCCGTGTGCCATCCCTTGAAAATGCGACCGATCTGACCGAGTCAGTGTGGCCCTTCAGCTCCTTCAGCTCCACACCCGTTAATGCATCCCACACCCGCACAGAGTTGTCAGACGAGCCAGACACAATCCGGGTGCCATCGCTCGAAAAAGCGACCGAAAAGACCGAGTCAGTGTGTCCCTTCAGCTCCTTCAGCTCTGCACTTGTTGATGCAACCCACACCCGCACAGATTCATCATATGAGCCAGACACAATCCGCGTGCCATCGCTCGAAAATGCAACTGAACTGACCGAGTCAGTGTGGCCTTTCAGCTCCTTCAGCTCCACACCTGTCAATGCATCCCACACCCGCACAGAGTTGTCAACTGAGCCAGACACAATCCGTGTGCCATCACTCGAAAACACAACCGATCTGACTGAGTCGGTGTGGCCCTTCAGCTCCTTCAGCTCTGCACCTGTTGACGCATCCCACACCCGCACAGAGTTGTCGACCGAGCCAGACACAATCCGCATGCCATCACTGGAAAACACGACCGAAAAGACCGAATTGGTGTGGAGCTGAAGGAGCTCCACACCTGTTGATGCATCCCACACCCGCATAGATTCATCATCCGAGCCAGACGCAATCCGCATGCCATCGCTCGAAAATGCGACCGATCTGACCAAGTCGGTGTGACCCTTCAGCTCCATCAGCTCCACGCCTGTCGACACATCCCACACCCGCACAGAGTTGTCATATGAGCCGGACACAATCCATGTGCCATTGCTTGAAAACGCGACTGAACTGATCGGCCTGGTGTGGCCCTTCAGCTCCTTCAGCTCCACACCTGTCGACGCATCCCACACCCGCACAGATTCATCATACGAGCCAGACACAATCCGTGTGCCATCGTGCGAAAACGCGACTGAACTGACCGAGTCAGTGTGGCCCTCCAGGTCCTTCAGCTCCACACCTGTTGATGCATCCCATACCCGCACAGAGTTATCAGACGAGCCAGACACAATCCGCGTGCCATCGCTCGAAAATGCAACAGCCAAGATTCCTCCCCCAGCTGATACTGTCATCAATGGGAAATCAATACTACTGCCTTTGGTATGCGTAAAGACAGGGATGCGAGTGAATTGGTTTTTCCAGTTCCGGGAGAGACTGGTTTCCTGCGACCACGTTGCCAACGCCGAGATGTACAGGTGCGGTGTCGATTCGGCAGCCGGGCTCCCTGCGAAATAGGTAGCAAAATTGGCAGCTTCACCAATGTCGCGTGCCAATTCCGAATAGCTGTTTCCGCACTGACCAACACCATTAGTTGTTGCAGTGCAGCTCAAACCTTACAATCCGTACCTCCAACACCCACTGACGTGCACATTGCAACATTGGGGTACACTGATTGCATAACCCAAGCAAGTTCATACCCTCGATCCAGAACAAGACACGAATTTGGAGGAACTCCGAAATGCAGCAACGAAGATTATCGGTGTTGATTGACTGGGGCGACGGCAAGTGGTGAGCCCAGTGGTGAGATGAGTACCTAAGAACAGCAGTGATGTTCTGGTTAACCCGTTCAGCCAGCGTAACAGCATTGTTGCGGTCGAACAGGAAGGATGAAGTTATATCGCCCATATTGAATTGCAAACTGGACTTCATGACACTAAAGCAAGATTCACCGAGAAGATTGTGGTGGGCTGGTTCGTTACATGAAAACAGAAAGTCCTTCTCACCAAAACGGAAGTCTGACCGGGCTTGATCAAAAATGAAGTCGGGGAAAGAGGCATGGTACCAAAAAACTCGATCGTCTTGGGTATAGAGTACGGCATGGAGATCGTCCAGAATGGCCTTTGCGGCTTCATTATCACTGTCTGCGACGAGCGCAGCAACGGTGGAGGTGGATGTGCGTTCAGCCGTACATAGGAAGGTATAAAGGATACGCAGTCGGCGAGTCAAGAGCTTTCCTTTGAACTTTGAAAAGGCGTCGCGCATAATTTGCTGGTATAATTCGTCAATTAAGGATGTAGTATCACTCGCGGAAGCCGGTTCGTACGATTTGGAAAGGAGGTCGTCAAGCATCTCGGTCTGCTCTGCGGTGGAAATCGAGTCACCCGGGGTCAAGTACCTCACCACCGTCGCAGCGTAGATGAACAGACCACCCGCCTGTTGTCCAATCTTGTCCAGCTTTGGATTGCCTGCAAGCTTCGGTAGCTTGATGTCCAAGTACGTCTTGATGTCTGACTTTGCCTCTTCGATCGGCACATCTTGGAGACGACAAACAGCCTCGGACGCGAAGGACTTGCAGAGTGTAACAATTTTAGGATCTGATCGACTCGTCACGAGAAACTTCAAGCCTCTGAGATCGTCTTCGTTGATTGCTGTGAGTAGGTCGCGTAGAAACGCTGACCCTCCGTTGTCCTTAATCTCGTCGAGAGCATCGATGATAATGAGGTAGGGTGGTTGTTCAGGGGGGCGTGTGGCTTCGGACAGTTGCCAAGGTCCAAGAAGAAGACCCGTCATCTGGCGGGAGACGTCGTGATTGACTGTGTCGAATTTGTCGGCAACATGCAATGCATTTGCATACGATTTGCATTTACGAGCAAGCTGGTAGGCGATAGTGGGAAGGATACGGGTCCGGGTTTGTGTTTCTTGGAATTGTCGCGAGCAGAGAAAGTTGCCGCCCAAGACGGTGTGCTTGTTACCCTTACCATCGACCTCGAATTGTTTGGCTATGGTATACGCAATGGTGGTTTTGCCGGAGCCAGCTTGACCGGTCAACCAGAAGACACGCGGGCTGGCTGGTGAGCGATCGTTAGCCCATTTGGTAATATCCTCCAATATCTTGACACGCGTTCCGTCCGTGCACGCTTCACGCTTCAGGCCCTGCTCTTCAAGAACAGTTCTGTGGTCAGCCTTCTCGGAGGGACGCAGACGTTCCAGGGCCGCTTTCTGTTCAATCAATCAGTGTCGGTCACAAGCCAGGAAAGCGAGATACTTGCCTTGATGTCGTCGTGTATCATGTTCGCCGTTTCCTGGATGCTGTTCGCCATTTGTAACTGGGAACGAACAATGAGCAAATACATAAGCTTGAATGAATATATGAGTATGTACCTGGAAGGACGTCGTAGCACCATGTACGCGTTGAAAAATTTGCCTGATCGTCTTCTCGTATTCATCATGGTCTAGCGTCTGTATGGCCAGCGATTTACGGGCAAGAACCTCTAACTTATTCATTTCTTCCTGAAGGATCCTAGGTAGTGGCATGTTCATCAAGGTATACTATTTGGCGTAGGGGGGACGACGTACTGTTTGAGTTTCTCCATCTCCTGTTCGGCTGTCATCGGAATACCGATAGCTACAGTCCTCTCCACAGCCAGGAGTATGTTCGCCGTTTCTTCGAGACGTTGTGCAAGTTCGTCCTGGTTGTCTTCGACCGCCTGAGATAATAGTCAGCCTGTGCTCGAGATATAGAGACGATGACCCACATCTTTTATCTCAATGATCACCTTGGCAATGGAGAATGCCATCACAACCGGATTAGCACTGAAACAGGCTGGCAGCTTCTTGAGAAGCGCTTGCGCAAACCGCGAAGCTACCCCAAGACCCTGTTTCGCAGTCGCCTTCCAATCCGAGACCGGCGTTTGAGAATCGGTCAACGCTGGCTCTTCAGTACGAGTCGAAATTGAGCCGGTTTCGCGGTCGTGCTCTTCAAGATGTGTCCGAAGTCAATTCTCAGACGTGAGGACTGACCAATATGCTTACTTGAAGCCGTGGGCTCTACACTTCCTGCATCGTTTCCTGGGACAGGATCGTGAGCGCCAGATGCAGAAGAGACAGGAACCAGAGTTGCATTCGATGAGCTCGCCGAGATGTCGGCTAGTTTGGGTCGCTTAGTCCAACCCCGAAAGGGTTTTAAGAACGTCGTTAGTCTGTCGGGCATAGGGATAAGAGCAAGATATGCAAGACGCAAGGCACGAGGCTAGATCCCCTGTATGAGCGCTAGCATTGATAGTCCAGAACGGGCAGCCTAGATAAATTAAGACATACGGGCATCACCTCCATTATGTAGTATCTTTGAGGCTGGTGATCAGGTGCCAATCCATTTCGTTCTTCGCCGCAGAGAGTACTATTCATAGAAGCGGGGTTAGCAGATGATTCTCACGGCCTATTCATTCGATTTGTCCAATTCTACGCACTTGTGCATAAGTGGCATACTCACAGAAACCTTCCCAGATGCACAAGAATCTCGACAGGATGAGCAATTCATCTGATGTCATTTCATTTGTGCCGCATAATCCCCGTTCAGAGATACAGAGGGTGGTTAAGCAGTTTGAATCGTCTGCGCGAAAATCATGGCCGTGAATATATGCATATCATTGTAGGTACCATTACCGCACCAAACCTCCAGAAACTGAATGCCTTTTCGTACATTCTGAAGCAGTGCGCTTCCATGGATTGACAGAGAAGCATCATTTGTGTGCCTGGACCGTTTTGCACGTTTACCGTTAGGACATTAGACGAAAGAAGTAACTACCTGAAAGGTTTGCACCAAGGACATGGCCACGAATCATACAAAGGAACGTGTATCGCCCGTCAACATATAAGAGCGGCGATCGCAGCCCAAGTCAATACGACTTCAGTCCTGCATATATAGCGATCATGGGACTCCCAGACTCCGGAACCTACGAAATTATCAACCATGCCACAGGGTCATACATCGACTTGAGGGCTGGCAGCATTGTGCCGAACAACAATCTTATCGGATTCCCGGGGCACGGGGGTCCTAACCAGAAGGTGAAGCAGTTTATGGTCCGCATACAAGTATATATTGATACTTGGTTTGCAGTGGGTCCTCGAAAGAGAAGGCAACATCATTACCTTGCACAGCCATTTATCTCCCGAAGCGGCTGTCGTCGACAAGGGCCACGTTGCTGTTCGTTTACTAACTGTCAATATTCGTGAGCTGAGTCATGGTCATACAGGGAAGCGGAGTTGTCGTTCGTCCTCAACGTGAACGGTATGAGATTATCGAGCAACAAACCGGATTGTACAGGTGAATGAAGACAATAAACTTCGCTATTGTGAATTGAATGGGATGCTCTATAGGATTAAGGTTATCGGCGAAAACTTGTTTTTCAGGCTCGAGAGCGGCGCTCCTCTTACTCCAGTATGCTATTTCCGTCCAAAAGTTATGAACCGATAGTCATACAATTACACCAGGTCACGATCAATTACAATGGAAAGGGCAACGACTTATGGAAGTTCAACTTGATACCTGTAACTTAGTTGTTTGTATCCTCGTTTAGTGTAGGGCATGAGCTGCTGTAATATACACCCTGTATTCTTGTGCTTAAGTTTGTTTTCGTCATCCGCTAAAATAATACGCTCGATGACTAGTGCGTGAGGACTCGTTGAAGTTGGTGTTCATGGCGTATGGTAAATGTGCGTGTGCGCTCTCAGGTTCATTGTCCCTCGCGCCCGGGCCCCGGTCTTGTCCCCTCGCTCCCGCTCTACTTTGCCTCGCCTCGCCCTGCACTCTCCGCCGTCCCTCTCACTGGTTGTCCAACGAGGTCATCTTAGTACGCGATCTTTGTCGTCCTGACTGTCATATTCAATACTACCTTGATCTGAGTATAGCAGGCTTTACCAACAAGCCATACTCAGCCGAGAAAAAACGAACATACCACAAGCACTCTTCGTTGCTAAACAGAAGGAGCTAAAAGAACAAATCGCACGACACAAGAGCTCCCGGTTACGAAGCATCTTCACTCTTATATGTAACAGCGACCGCCTTCTCAATGTGATCGAGCACCACGCTCATGCTTCCATGGCCTTATCTTATGTGTGCTCTGCATGGAAGAATCATCGAGGAAGGAGTTGGAACCAGGAAAGAGAAAAGTGTAACTGGGCGCAGCATAACGAGTCGACTCTTGTACCGAATAATATTACCAGGCACATTCACTCCTTGAGGTAAGTCTTCAATTCGCCAAGCTCCGTGCCTTTCTAACGCCTCTCGTTCCTCTTCCATAGCTTCCTTCAAACACGCCCAATCCGGACTTCTCATGACCTCCGCAAGTGTCCGTGGTTCCAACCCCCATTTTCGCAACCATAGCCAACCCGGGGAGGGGATCTGAGATACCATATGTTCTTGCACCTATCTTGGTCGGTGTCAGTGGCAGTATCTGAGGCTCGGTTACGCCCCACTTTCCACGCAAGGTCACACATACACCCTCCACCTCTCTTCCATGCAGACGATCGCCACTGACATAAACAGCAAACGACTCAAAAACTTCCAAAGAAAAACCCCACCGCCGTCACCTTTGACGACCTCCCTCCAGAACCCCCGTAATCCTAATCCTAGGCCGTCATGTTCACCAGTAACTTATTAGGTACTACATAGTAATTATGATAGAGCACATAACGCATCCATTTCTATGCGAGGCTCGGTTACTATTTTTGGTATCCGATCGGGTTTCGATCTTTGATCGTCTATAATTAACTGTATAGTGTTGTTGGTGGGCGTTGGTGGGCGCTCCGAGGCGCTTTTGCGTTACATTGTTACCTTGCTAAATATATCTTAGGCTAGATTAACTTCATCCTTCTCCCGAGTCCCCAGTGACGAACACGGTAGCGTCCCGAGACAGTGGCGTCACCTCGTGTGCGTCCCTATCGGCCTCATTCTCAGCCTTATGGGAACTGTCCGCTACGTCGGTGGGGGTGTGGTTGGTAAGTTCATAACTTCATTGAGGTTCTGCGAATCACGTCTTGATCAAGCTCCTAAAGTTTTACAATAGTTTCTACCTAACTCCACGCAGGCCGCCCAAAAATCAGCTGCTATTCAAAATTTTGTGCTTCATCGCTGTATCTCAAGACGTGGTTGGTGCAGGGTGAACGAATAATGTCCCAAATCAAATTGCAGTGCAGCAGTTTCTCGGAGCACCAGGTACGCAAGCGAAATTAGGGAAGCATGACTCACGGCGTAATGTGTAATATCTACGTTATTTCCAAAAACCAGAGGCAGTCTATTTACTTGTTCAGAACCTTCAGGATGTTGATGACGTGTTCGAAATACCGTGGTTCTGGGCAAAGGATTCCAAAGGGCTGCAACGTCTCAGCCCGGCTGACATGCTCGTATTTGGATTGGGCGAACCTCGTCAGTCGAGAATCTTCTTGAGGGCAAGGAACGCAGCGCTTGATACATGGGAGGATCCGCGCATCTTCCACGAATTTTTTGGATTTGCTCCAGATCCACGTGGATCTTAGGAAACGCCACGCGAACCGCAAAGCGGAGGTAAACCCATCCGAGTCCTACTTCCCGGCTTCAACAACGTGCATTATGCGCTATTGTACACCGATTCGTACATCTCACTCTCTTTTCACCAATGCAAATTTGCGGCAAAGCTGCATTTGATTGGAACGCTAGGAAGTATGACAAGATAAAGATAGAGGAGCGTCAACTTTGCTTGAGTGCGAGGCTGTAGAACAAGGCGGCGAGCGGCCTAAAGATGACATTCGTCAACCGATGTAGTATCCTCCATCAGGGCAACAACGATGCTCTTCCGTGGCTACCTGAGAGTTCAGATGAATGGTCTACATAGTCTTTGGGGATTCGAGCGAGGCCGACTCGCACCTCCTGACATGGATAGGACCAAAATAGACAGGCTTGCCCAGCAATAGCCTTCTGTCGGCGGAATGGGGCAACAATCTACGTTGAACGATCGCCAAAGGATCTGAAACCATCCGCATCATGCTATGACGCGCCGAACTGAGAAGATAAACGCGTCGGCCCCACCGCGTTCTGTCAAAACAAGTGCAGACGAACGCGTCTGTCTCAGTTCCAAAAATCTATATAACCAGCTCACTTTTCACTCACCATACCTCGTACCCTCTCTTCTTTCACTCGCCCATTCGACTACGACGACGCCCTTAAGACTTCGGCCTCGCTGCTCCCCTCGACTACTTCCTCCCATTTCGTTTTTTCTTTTCGGATAGCCGGGTCCATCATCCACCAATCAAGGACACATGCAAGGGCCGCCAGCCCCAAATGACTTGTACGTATCGATTACTTTTGCAGTTTTGCCAAAAGCGCTGATGGTATCCCCCAAAGTTGATGACGGCTGCCCACACCAATGCGTGTCGGGCGATCCTTGAGGAATAGTGTCCCTTGGGAGCACGCGCGCAATTGCGCTCGTGACATCTTTCAAATACACCCCTCATAGGATGGATGTGATACAACCGCTTGGGCGATATGCTCACATCTCTCGCTAGTCTGGCTGGCCGCAGAGGAATAGTGTCCCTTGGGAGCACGCCTTGGCGCATGACATCTTTCAAATACACCCCTCTTGCATTTAGAAGCTGTGTCCTACCGGTCGTCGCCAATGTGCGACTTTTCCTTTCTTTATTCCATCCCTCTCCCCGCCCTGGACCGGACTGGCCGATGCCCAAGAATGAAGATGCAAGAATCCACGAGGCGATAAGGTGAGTTTTATTTGCTTCTTTTTGTTTCCTAGTGGTGTTCTTTTTCAGTATCAAGTTGATGGATGAGATGGATTGACCGGAGTAGCGGAGGGGAGAAGGAAGTGCGAATGGGGATTGGGTGGTTGGCCATTTTCTTTGGTCTCGTCTTACGATACCCGTAGGTACTTCCCAGGGAAGGGGGAAGACTCCGCGTGCTCCCTTGTCGCGGGCCCTGGGCTTAAGACCTTTTGGTCGACCAAAGCACGTTAAAAATATTAGTAGGTTATTAGCATTGTAGTAGGGATGGACCGAGTGGAGCAGAAGAGACAGGGGGTGCCAGGATGGGTGTTGGGTGTTTGAAGGGTTGGAACGACTGGGCGCGGAACAGCGGAGGAAAGAGGGAAGAGGCGCTCGAGCGGGTGACAGAGTCTTGCTATTAGAAAAACTCACTTGAAATCCAATGCGAACGCTATTTGTGATTTCACTTGGGATTTTGAAGGTCCATTATCAACGACTCGGAAATCAGGACTTTGGGAAAGTTCTGACTAGCATTTGATACCCGCCATCATTCTCGAGTTCAACCCTTCCGACTAACAAAATATATCCATCTGGGCCTATGTTCTCGGTATTCAGAAATTTGAATCGGAACACGGCTCCGAGGAGGACTTGACCTATTTACAATGGGTTCAGGCATCCGAAAACTACATAAGATTCTTCGAGTCTTGTGGCGAATCCGGCGTAGCCCAGGCCACCCGCTGGAAGAACCATTTCGATTTCCTCAGAAGGCGTGTTGACACTATTGAAGACTTTCCGGCTGTCAAAGCCCTGGACATCAGGTTTAGGAAAGACTACGTCCCCAAGCCTTTTGCCTTCAGCATTGCGCTATACAACTGGGAACTAGAAAAGACTATCCAATCGATCCAGCTCCAGAACCTCAAAGCCCACGCTGAAAACGTTCGACGCAACAAGAAGTTCAATCGTAACAACTTGCTCTACTCCAAAATGCTGAGGGAGCTGTAGTGGACAATTGGTGAGGGAAGCAAGGACCATGGCATTTTCATCGTTTCAAAGTAATCAAGAAGTTTATAATTGCCAAAGTTCAAAATTTGGACCTGAAAGAATAGTAGTATATGAACTCTTTTAATCGTATGCCCAAAAGTCCAAAGATACTAAACACGCATGTCATGATAGGTCCATAGGACCTTCACCTTCTGCAGGGAAACACAGTTCGCTCTCTTCCGCAACTGCCTCCTCATCATCCTCATTCCAGTCACTCGTCGTCTCCCATTCATTTTCAAATTCAATATCAATCGGAAGTTCTTCCTGTCCCTCCGGGGCATCGGTTAATGGCAAGAACGACGCGAGCGTCGATGAGAGATGCGAAGAGATATTGTGAGAAATAGGCTGAACCCATCTCCGCTCTCTCAGCCGTTTATGCCTCTCCCGGTCTTCCTCTATCCGCTTGAACACGTCGTTCCGCGACAGCGTCGTTGTACTAGTCCTTTGCTGTTGTTGTTCCGCCGTAACATCGTTCCGTTCATTGAGAGATCCAATGACTTCGTCAACTTTTTGCGGATCGATGATTCGTTTGCTTCGCCAATTCTCGAGTATCTAGGGGAAACGATGTTCAGTATATGTGCAACGGTCGAGGAACGTAAACGGGTTGAAGTACCTGCTTTGTGCTGATAAGGTTTGGAAGGCCTTGCCTCCCTGCTGGTACGACGCAATCTACAATCTTTGCTACATCTCGTGCGAGATAGTCGACGTATAGCCCAGCATTGGCTTTAGCGCTCGTCTCGGAACTAATGGAGTTCGACCGGGATTTAACAAGCAAGCATGCTTCACATAATGAATCGAGAAAGTAGAGGATGTTGATGCGAGCATTGATGGTGCCCTAATGGTTCTTGTCAGTACGATATAATACTATAACGAAAGCTTCCACACCTTCTGACATTCTTCGACAACGCAATCCCACAGATCTTCTCCGCAGGGAGGGAAATATTTCACGGCAAACCCGACGACTTTTTGAATCGACTGTTGTGAGCTGTGCTAAATGAGCATTCGAATGAATACTACTATAGTGCAGTAGGGCGAAATTTAGAAGTTTTACTCACGCGTTGAGTTTCCGTAGGAGGTTGAGAAATTGCATTCGCACTTCAAATGGGTCCATTGTCATTGGGGGGTCGGAGGTGATCTGGCGAGTTGTTTGAAACGGGGGGTGCGTCCAAACAAAGACAATGTAACTGATATTTCAATCGCATGCTCAATATTGTTGATTCGCGGTCGTGTCATATCGATGTTATACACGGGTTATTGTTATCGAATGTGCAGAATCATTAGCACATACAAACTACACATGGCAAAAAAGCCTTGGACCTGTCGTCATTATCCAAGTTGCTAAATGGAGAAGTTATCCAAATATGTCTGACTGGGCCTCGGAGCTACCCGGTTCCTGGGGTCAGCACAGCCTCGTGAACTTATAGTCCTGGTGCGCTCTCCGAGTCGACCCTTTGACACGCACCCTGATTTCGCTGCGCTCTCGAGATCTCAAGTTATCTTGACCAACTTAACCAGTTGTAACTTGTCGCCTCACCTGACACACCATTGATCTTGCCCTACACACCTTCTACAATTGAACTCACACTGCCTGCTGATCTAGACAGACAACATCTGGTGTCACCTCCATCAAGCCCAGTACACAACTCTTCTTGCTTCACAATCACTCTATTTTCCATTATCTCTGGTGAACATTTCCATTTCACTGCCCCCTCAATCAAATAATATGATCCTAATCCTAGCACAACATCAGCCATGGCACCAACAATTGGTGCACCTTCTTTAAGTAGGCTAATTTGTGTGACTAGGCATTGCTAATCCTTGCCAACTGACACATATCAGATGCAGATGAAACACATGTTCAAATGCTCAGGGAACACTACCTATGCCCTCACTTTTGCATCCTTGTCATTGGGAGGGCTAATGCAGGCAAGACAACCATCCTTGAGAAGGTTTGTGGGGTAGCAAAGGGGACAAATCCCATCATATATGACAAGGATGGTAAGTCAGCCTGAGTTTTGTGCTTCCTTTGAGTCTTGACTGTTGAGTTCAATTTTGCAGGTAATCAGGCTTCAACAGTCTGAGATTCATTTGATGCCAGCAGTTGAGGTGAGTCAGATAATGATGTATGGATGTACCCATTCAAATGCAATGATGCCAACAGAGAGGCCTGCATGATATTGAGCATCAAATTACATACCCTGGAAGTAACTTTATCTTCCATGACTCTCGGGGCTTTGAATCTCAGGGTTCAACTGAGGAATTAGAGATTGCTTGGAAGTTCATTGAAAAGAAGTCTGCAGAAATTGAGCTGAAAAATCAGCTGCATGCAATTTGGTATCTTGCTTTATCCCTTTACAGTACTACTACTATGTAGCTGGCTGACCTGGCTTCCTGTAGGTACTGTATACCCATGGACAGCCCTCGTCCCATTTTACCAGCAGAACTTGAATTCTTCAATAAAGGAACAGGAAAAGGTAATTCATATCTCATCTTGTAACCTGTTGGTTTTGAAGAGATTTTTTATTTCTACCTCCTTTCCATTGGACAACTTGCCATACTAGTACTGACTAATGAATATTTCCTTTACAGTTCCTTTGGTGGTTATATTCACTAAATTTGGTGGCCAAATAACCAGTGAATTTGTCAACTTGACTGATGCAAAGGATAAAGATAAGTGGGAGAGAGCCAGGGAAATTGCTGAAATCACTTTTCAGAAAGTCTATCTTCCTATGGTTTTCAATGCCAAATATCCTCCTGATGCATATGTGCAATTGGAAGGTGAAAATGATAAGGATTTCCTCCTCGGAAAATGGGAGTAATATTGTTCATAGACATGGATTTACCAGAGAAGAATTGTGCCCAATTGACTCAGAAAACTGCTGATGCAATAGATGATGACAGCATGCATCAGCTATTTGTCTCAACACAGATGAATAATCTTGACCTTTGTGTTAAATCTGCACTTCAGTGAGTGTCACATTCAAAATATCACTTATTAAGCAATGACATTGTTTAGATATGTTCTAAAATTTGAAAATATTGACATGGGATGATGTCATTCTCATAGTTTTTTCAAAATTTCCACATTTCTGGGTATGCACTTTTTCAAACCACACATCAGCATAGGAAAATTTAAATGGTAATAGGTGGACAGGGAGGTAGGTGACCTTCATATGGAATGATAAATACCTGCAAAAGTTCATCAGGAGGTAAGTAACATCATTGGCTTTCACATGTAAAACAACATTCAATAGTCATGCTTCAGATGGCCTGATAAAGACCTAAGTGAAACAGTGGTTAGTTTTCAATCACCATATTCATGGATGGCCAGATCTGATAATGATATTGATGTCAGTGGGTAAGTGACACTGAACTAGCATAGGATCTGATATATTGTCTCATGAACAACTAGTTTGTGAGTAATCCTTTCTTTTGTGATCAGCAGTGTTGTCCCATAATCTACTAGGAAGTGAGTGACATCCCTCAATTCTGATTTTTTTTGATAAATTATCCCATGGTGCATTGTGTGACCAATAGCAAGTGAGTTAATCTATCATTATAAGCAGACTTATTGCAATTCATCCCTTGACAGGGAGTGAGTAATTCAACACTGTTTCACACCACATCTGACATGCTTAAAGAAAGTAAGTGAGATTGATAATGCAGCTTATTGGACATGACTCAATGAACAAAGAAAGTTGGTGATGTACTATGATCTGAAAGAGTCTCAACAAATTTCATTGGATTAATAACAGGAAGTGAGTGATATTTCCTTCCAGTTTGCTTATAAACATTACATCTTGTCCCAATACAACAGGCAGTAAATGTGTCTCCTTTTCAAAGCCTCTTCACAAGCTAATACAAAACAAACAGGATGTATGTGACCCCTTTAACTTTGACATATGTATGAACTAATTATATGAAATACTATGGCAAAAGAGAGTCAGTGGCATTGTTTCTTTTCTCCAAATCATGATGCTAATTCCACTCTAAAGGAAGTGAGTGATGCTAGCCACACTGCTACAGGACAATTCAGACACATTCTTTTGCTTTACAGATTGTGAGTGATATTGGAATGTTTTGTTAAAAGCAATGAAATCACATCTGCTCAAATGAACACAGAAGGTTAGCAGCATGTCATACTGGTATAAGGGATTAAAATGTGACCTTATTAAATTGCCAACAGCATGTGAGTAACATCACAAATATTTCTGAAAACCTGTTCAATTATGACTGGCAGGATGTGAGCAACATTGAAGATTCTGTGGAAGGCAGTTTCATCATCATTGCATCTTTTGCTATAACCAACAGGGAGTGAGACATTGCACATTTTGTGAAAAGGCAGTCTCATCACATCTTTAGCCAGTTGTCAGTGACATTGCACATTTCTACTATGAAAGGCAATCTCATTCCTATGACCAACAGGAAGTGAGTGACATTCCTACATTTTGTGAAAGGCAGTTCTCATATCTATGACCAACAGGAAGTGAGTGACATTGCACATTTTGTGAAAAGTAGTCTCATTCCTGTGACCAACAGCCTGTGAGTGACATTCCAAATTTTGTGAAAGGCACTCCCATTCCTATGACCAACAGAAAGTGAGTAACAGTGCACATTTTGGTACTAGTCTCATTCCTATGACCAACAGCAAGTGAGTGACATTGCCCATTTTGTGAAAGGCAATCTCATTCCTATGACCAACAGTATGTGAGTGACATTGCACATTTTGTGAAAGGCAGTCTAATTTCTATGGCCCACAGCGAGTGAGTGAAATTGCACATTTTGTGAAAGGCAGTCTCATTTCTATGGCCCACAGGTTGTGAGTGACATTGCACATTTTGTGAAAGGCAGTCTCATTCCTATGGCCCACAGCGAGTGAGTGACATTGCACATTTTGTGAAAGGCTAATTTCTATGGCACACAGCAAGTGAGTGACATTGCACATTTTGTAAAATGTAGTTTTATTCCTATGACCAACAGGAAGTGAGTGACATTGCACATTTTGTGAAAGGCTAATTTCTATGGCCCACAGCTTGTGAGTGACATTGCAATTCTGTGAAAGGCAGTCTAATTTCTATGGCCCACAGCGAGTGAGTGACATTGCACATTTTGTGAAAGGCAGTCTAATTTCTATGGCCCACAGCGAGTGAGTGACATTGCACATTTTGTGAAAGGCAGTCTAATTTATATGGCCCATAGTTTGTGAGTGACATTGCACATTTTGTGAGGGGCAGTCTAATTTATATGGCCCACAGCAAGTGAGTGACATTGCACATTTTGTGAAAGGCAGTCTAATTTCTATGGCCCACAGCGAGTGAGTGACATTGCACATTTTGTGAAAAGCAGTCTAATTTCTATGGCCCACAGCGAGTGAGTGACATTGCACATTTTGTGAAAAGCAGTCTAATTTCTATGGCCCACAGCTTGTGAGTGACATTGCACATTTTGTGAAAGGCAGTCTAATTTCTATGGCCCACAGCAAGTGAGTGACATTGCACATTTTGTGAAAGGCAGTCTAATTTCTATGGCCCACAGGAAGTGAGTGACATTGCACATTTTGTGAAAAGCAGTCTAATTTCTATGGCCCACAGGATGTGAGTGACATTGCACATTTTGTGAAAGGCAGTCTAATTTCTATGGCCCATGGCAGTTTGTGAGTGACATTGCACATTTTGTGAAAGGCAGTCTCATCACACCACTCTCCTTTGGCCAACAGTTTGCCAGTGTGAGTGACATCACAAAATTTCTGACCTGCATTCTCAGTATTCCTCAATTTGTTTGACACATCATTACATCCTATGTATATCAGAAAGTGAGCATGTTGCCATATCTTTCCATTTGAATTATTATCATCATAGATTGTATGATTTCATTTCATTCATGTGGCCATTCCTCTCACTCATACTGATTTCCAGGTGAGTACCACATCTGATGATATATTGGATGTTTTACTCTATGTCATAACCAGGGTGAACTTTTCTCCATGTTTCCAAGGTTCAAGAGAAAGACTGCCTTCAATGCAGCCCAGGTATTTCTTCTTCTTCTTTCTTGGGTAGTACACAACTCATGTCATTGCAACAAGCCCACTGATTGCCAGGTCTTAACTTGTAAATTACTCTTTTTCATTTAGTACTGCATTTATGCTTCAACTTTCAAGCAATTACTATCATTGCCAAGCTATCCTTTTGGATCAATCAGCCATTTGTGCCATCAATCACTGAAGCCTTGAATCAATACAAACAAAAAGGCTATGCTCAGAAGCTGAAGGCTGACATTACACTTCACTCCATGCACTCTGATCATCAAGATTTGTTTATATTACTGTATAGACAGACAGAGCCAGCTCACATTGATGGTAGGTACTACTAAATTGTCTAGTCATGCCTACATCTTCTTCATCACAATTCCCAGAGCATAAGCAGCCTGTCAAACCCACTGCCAGTGAAGAGCCTGCCTCCTCATCACTGCCACCATCATCTCCCCGTGCCACCACTATGTCCAAAACTGGGTCCTCGAAATGTAAAGTCACGTCTCCTGGTCCTGGGACATATACCACACCTGCCATCCCCTCCGCACAACTTGAAGAACTGGTCAATAAAGTCCTCTCCCCACTGTCTGACCCTCTTGACCGCCATGCCGAGAAGTTTGCTCTCAGTGCAAGTCGGGCCCTATTTTCGCTTATGCAGGAATGCATAGACATCATTCTTGATGTTGTCGACAAGAAAATGGCCGCGCTTGAGGACGAGGACGAGGGTGACTCGGAAGTCGAGCCGAGAAAACCTGTGGGATCAAAGGGGTTGAAGGGGAAAGAGAAGGAGAGTAAGTGAATGAGAGGTCGCCGAGGGATTCCGTGCCATGAATCATTGAGTCGGGCGCGCCGCTAAAAGAATTAAATGTGTATATATTATATAGTCTCCAACGCATGGTTATTTTCTTGACAGGAGTATGAAGGCCGAGGCCCACCCTTTCTTCGTCGTCGTAGCGTCAGACTTATCAACCGTGACGCGTGACGCGTGACCAACGTTGGCGTAGTTACGAGCTGAGCTCGCAACATACAACATGCCCTCCTGCCCCATTTCTCCTTCTCCGGCCTCCCAGATCATTTCTCCACGTCATTAACACTGCCATCCCAAACTCTCCAGCTGTCACGCAAAAGTGTAGGTTCCGTCATCAATTTTATATTTACCACGTGATCAACACCCCCCCCTTGTATTTTTTGGCGGTGATTCCAGTTCGGCTGGTGGTCTATCGAGCGCGTGGGGTTCGTTCTACCGGATGAAGGTTTTCATTCCGTCATGACGCACGAAGAACTGCAACTGTGCATCGTTGGCCATCTATTACCTCGCAGGGCGATCTTGGACAATAGTAGTTGGAGCCTTGACGTGTCTGGCAGCAGAGGCGGTGGCCTGGGTAGCATGTTTTTCGACCCAGAACAGCTACAACAGCCGTCAAGGCAACCGAACCAATCTATCAAGGACATCGACGAGTTCAGATCGCCAGGAGATTCAATTTTCGACAAGACGAACCAACGAACATCCGAATTGACCACTTCTGTCTTCGGCGATACCCGCGCTCAAGGATTCTTGCCACCGTTCGTGCCCCTTTACGTCCTCAACACCTCGAGCGTTCAAAGTCTCCCGAAGGAAGATGATACATGGATCAGCGTAAGTGCCATACATCTACTTGCGCATTTCCACCTAATCTTCCCGTAGATGACCGGCGGCGGGCAAATACGCCGAAATTCGGTTGCATCCGTCGTTCAATCCTCTCCTTGTGCAAGAGTAGAGAAGCGAAAGAAGATGAGTTTCCAGCCAATCTACCAGCACGAGGAAGAACAGCAATGAACCACCCATCACCTCTATGTCTTCCGCCAAACCCGACGACGAGGAACAGACGATCAAGACTACGCAGGAGGACAAAGCGTGGAAGAGAATTTTCAGTCGGTCAGGATGAAGATTCATCTGTATCTTGTGAGTTATATAGACGTTTTCAGCTTCCATTTCTTACTAGTAGGCGCAGTACCGGTTTTCTCGAGGCCGTTACCAGCAAGCCGCTCTCGCTCAAATACTTGTACATCTAGCTCTGGGGCGGATACTCCTTCCCCCTCAAGCATTGATCTTGCTCAGCTATTGACTGGTTCAAGTCATTCTCTAATTTCCAATGGAAGCGCAGCGTGTCGGACCCGACTCCGCGCACATGGACAAGCTCACCGCCGTAAATACTCTGCCCGGTGTCACGACATTCGGTATACGAAGGAGAATCTAACGTTTCTCCCGCCACGGTAAAGTCCTTCAAGTCGAGTTCCAACGTGTACCAGTCATCGTCGTCTGTTCCGGTTCAATGGATCCTAAAAGTATCAGACGGTTCGTTCTGGGACAGCGAGCGAGGGATTGCCTCGCCTCGCTCGATCTGTATCACGTTCTCAGAACCGACTCGGAAGAAGACTCAAGCAAGCGGATATGCTTGGATGCGCCGCTTTCGCTATATGCTGTCCAAATATTTTCGTCGTAGAAACAGTACGATGATTCGTCTAGATTTTCAGCTGCTTTATAATCCCTAGGCATGAAAGCGCCTCTGTAGCAGCCAACTTCAAAGCAAAGACGAAAACGAGTCACCGAGAAAATATAAACACAATGAAGGAGGCTCTCTAACAACTCCTTCACCATTCAAGTTTGGAAGGGAACGCATGGCGCGAATCGGACGTTTTCGAAAACTTAGCTTGGAAAGGGCTTGTTTAACCACTCGAGGGGAAGCTTGGATCTCTGTTTCCTCAGCTCAGCCTCTACACCCATCGTCTAGAAACACCTATGGGAAGGAAGTTGTCATCTGGGTTGTTTGTCGGCCTCCGGCGCTGCAGGACCCGGAGCCAACTTCAACTCTTCGGGATCGGCTCTTCTCGTATTAATTATCAACACTAAGCATCCGGTGCATAGAACATTCCCGAAAATGATGTGCCAAAGATACAGATTCCGGCACCCACGATCACGTTGCTTCAACTCAACTCTTCAGACCCTTCGCGCACAAGAACCCTTTGCATGACTATCACACGCTGAAGTTTAAAGCAGAAACGGCTCCTTTCGGATGCAAGAAACAGTTGATCGATACACCCTATTCCGTCCAAGGTAAGCACGCCGAGATCGTGATAAAGCTTGTCTCTCATGCCCTTCTTTTGTTAGACTTCGAGACCATGGTACAGTCAACGTCCTCTCGTGTTCGTACAGAAAATGTTATACAATGCAAACCGAGTTGCACATCTCGAGAAATGATACCGCCATTGCAGCAAGTACAGATCAAGCGTCAAGCTTAATTGACTGTTGTGCGCCACCTCCAACCGTTCCATCACTATCCTCCGATTGTTTCGCGCTTCCTTCATACATTCTGAGAGTCAAAATCAGGGGGTCCGCCAAGGGTACTGTCAGGGAGAGCAGAAAGGAATAGTTGAAGAATTGCTACGAAAGGAAGGATAAGCGGTGATAAGGAGCCCGTACTTCTCCAAGTACTTGCGGCAACTGCCACATACGGTCCACTCCATTCAGAATCAATATGACCTAAATCAGTCCTGCTACGGATTCCTATCCTTGGCTTGACAACTGGTCAGGCTCCCTATGCGCCATGTTCGAGGACATTACTATCCTCTTCACCGCGATCTCCGCCGTCCAGGCAGTCTGCACATGGGTAGACCAACTATACTCCAAGCAGCAAAAGATCGTCCAACTCGGGCAAACAGTCCAAGCTCTATCCCTCGTTCTCGAACCCCTCCAACATCTAATTCCTAAATATGAATCTAGACAAGTCCGTATTGTCCTTCTATACGATCCGTTGGAGATCCTGAACGGAGTCAAAGGCCATCTTTCATTGTGGGGAGGGAAATCTAAAAAGTTAAAGTTTGCCATCGTTTTGGGTTTTTTATCCCCCTCTATCACTCTGGGAATGTTGTCGTCCGATGAGAAGAGACTTTCGCAGTGGACAAATCTGTTCATGTTGTCCCTCCAAATCGCTATGCTTCAGAAGCAGGTGAAGGCTGGGCGCCCTCCAATGACGATGTTTTGTCGTTGGTCGAAGAATGTCGACAAAGAGGCATGTACCCTTACTCATTCACGGCTGATGGTAATACTGATACTGAGATAGAAATATTGCTATCGTCTGCTACATTTGTTACCGCTCTCGAAGCATGGGTTCAGCAGAGTTTAGACGAAAGACTACGCAACGCGGTTCTGCTGGAACTAGACAAGCAAGATATCGGTAGCATTACGCGAAAGACTCTTCAACGCTTCGCCGGAACGAGAACGTTAAAACAATGTATTGACGATATGAGATCTCAATATGGTACTAATACGTTCCCCGCATTTGTCGTGGATTTGACTGACAATGGTGTTACTAGGTGCGAACGCGAGTACTCCACCTGACTCACTGAATCCCCAGAGCGTCGATCTTTGGTTTGGGTAGACGGACGAATTCGAGATGATGAGGGATGGAGTTGAGCATGCCATGGCCCTAGGTATCCGCGTTATCCAGCTTGGTACGAGGGTTGCACCCATAGATGGGTGAGGGAAAGAAGTCGCAATAGTCGAGCTAAATTGCCTACATGGCTCACGCACAACGTTATCCTCCATATTACATATAAGTAAATCTATTGGAAGATCAATCGATCACTCATGAGATGACGAGTTGCATAAGGGGTTGAGATAAGATTCAGGGGCACCGGTTTACGTTGAAAACATTAGTAACAGCCGCTATAAGACCGAATCGTTCGTGATAACACTACGGCCCAAGCCTTGCTTGCTGCCAGCACCGTCACGTCATGCCCTACAGAAACGAAGAGTATTACCTTGAAGACATTGTTTTCCAAGTAAGCGATTGTCTTCAAATCGATAGTAGCCAGCTATTTACCTTGCAATACGAGGTCGAAGATCAACTTGTTCAAAGTACATCGACGTCTATTTGTCAAATTATCATTAGTACTCCGCGATATGTTCGTACGTGCAGAAGCAGACGGTCTAACGGATGGACAACCGCTTGTTCTTCAAGGTGTTGAGAAAAAGGATTTTATTCCACTTCCTTCGATGCCTTTATCCAATGTAAGTTCATCTCTCGTCTGTAAGTTCTGGTACCTCTCATCTTATCCTGTGTGTGAGGAAATTTCCGGCGGATTCCAGTTTCTCGTTCACTCTGGAAGAATGGCAATCGGTGTTGAAACTGGCATCACTGTATGAGATGGCCAAAGTCAAGACTTTAGCTATCGACAAAATGGAATCGTTACTCATTAATCTTCCCTCTCTACAAATTCATCTGGCAAGGACGTATAATATCCAGAAGTGGCTTGCACCGGCTTTGTATAGGCTTGCGCAGCGCACCAAACCTTTAGGCGAAGAGGACGTTAGACTCGTTGGGTTGTCGGATTCGCTGAAAATTTGTGCTCTGCGAGAGAAATTAAGCCGATGCAAGAAATGTGGTGCAGGGATTCATTCAGGCGACTTCGGTGAGGGAGATCGGCCGTGCATTTGATATCCGCTGATTTCGATCTGCCGAGCTCGGCGTTGCAAAATTGCACGTGTTCTGCAACGTCAATGACAACATCAGCTCCAGCTACCCAGCCTACCGTACCGCCTACGGCAGCTCCGTCTGCTGGTACTACGGCACCACTCAAATTCCTAAACAAGCCTGTCACCCCTACCCCCGCCCCTCCTGTTTTACCCACGTCATCTCTGGCACCTACAGCCACTGCTGGTTCATCTGCTACAACTCCTGCTCCCAAGTTCACCTTTGGTGGGGCTTCGCAAGCACCTGGCGATGTAAAAAAGGATATTTTCGGTTTTTCAAGTGCCAATTCCGGTACAAGTAACGGATCTCCTGCTGGATTCTTTGGGTTCGGGAATATTCCAACACCAAGTACCGCTACATCTATCTTCTCATTTGGACCGACTCCTTCACCTACAGCTGATGGAACCAAAAATACGTTCAGCTTTAGCAATACGATCGCGCCAGCAGCTCAGACTGCGGCTCCTACTACCCTTCCTAAGTTCTCTTTCGATACAAGCAATTTGCTGAACAAGTGTTACGGGTTGTAGCTGCTTTTACCACAGCTTGCACATCCAACGCACCAACCCCTTGCGCCGTCAAGTTTGGAGAGATTTCGGTACTATCTGGGTTTGGAAGTGGTGGAAGCGGGGTCTTCGGCGCGGGTTCGATGTCAGCGGCATCTTTTGGTAGTATTAGGCAGCAGTCCTTTGGTTTTTCTTCAATGCCGTCTACTACGGCGGCGACCCATCCGGTGGAACGTTTACCTTTGGTAATGCGTCCTCCTCTGAGAAGCCTACTTCGGCATTAGAGAACGCTGCCGGTCCACAGTCGAACACACAGTCAATCTTTGACGATATGCGTTCTTCGGTAACATGGCTTTTGGACAGACATCGTCAGGCAATACAAACAGTAGTCTCAATCTCCAGCTACATGTCAGACTCGACGTTTCTCTTTCTACCCTGATGGCGAGCAATACCCCCGACCAATCCACGCCACCCCCTCGTTCGTTGGGGAGCGGGGCTCCTAGCTTTATATCCGGCGAGTACGTTCTTGTCAGGATTCCAGAAGAGATTCAGGTAGGGGGACATGTCGATAACGAAGGCAACTGCCGTTGGAACGGATCTCCCGCCCACTTCAAATGGATCAAGTTCCCAGCACTTCGCATTCATCCGCCTAATGGACCCATTGCCGGGTAATGCTTGCATACTTGAGGTCTACCCTGTGCTTTCCTTTAGCGAGACCGGCGGAGCTGTTTCTACCTACAATAGATTGCCTGACACCGCCAAAGCAGCACTTCTCCCGCTCCCACCTTTGTCATTCCGACACCCTACGCCTGATTCTTTCGGAGCACCGCTTGATTTAGGAGACTGGTCAAACTCTAGAGATTCATTCCTTCATGTCATTCCTAGGCGGTTTGTTGTGCCTCCCCATAGGCCAGTGAGTCTTTCGCCTGATCAATGGTAGTTTTCTTTATTGTTATTAAATCCAGTTTAAACGAATAATACCTCCCCTTATCATCCCCTTCTCGGAGTTATCCCGCATCGATCAATACCGAGAATACTTGCATTCTACACAGACCGACGGAGAGGGACAGAAGGCAGCTGAAGCGGAGCTAGGGGGATTTTCCTTCAAGACCCAAGGTCTCCTGGTTCTCGAAAGTGTCGATGAGGATGCGGAGGACGCGGATGCTACCTTCCGAGACGAGCTCATCATGCTGGCGCGCGATGATCCGATATGGAGGGAAGAGCTCAGAAGATACTTGCAAGAAGAGGAGAAGGAGAGAGTACTGATACAGAAGGAGCGTGCAGCGAGATTAGCCCGCTGGCGGGAAGATATGGCTGTTCAGGCAATCTGAAAACGGTTAATGTCTCAACGTTCCGCGCGATTCTGCTTTAGAAACTTGTGCACAGTATGACTCTCAACGATTTTCTTATAACACGCATACAACTCCACGTTATTTCTCCCCAATCCCTTGTACACTCGCATAAGCTCTTGGGACGATGACAATCATGACATCAGCAATTATTAATTAATTATAAGTCGTGAATGGAAATTGTGAGATTGGGGTTTTGAATAATTTGCTCGATGATTTCGATGGAGCATCGAGTATTGACACACTTGCTTAGCGGTCCTCGACCTCTGACGTTTTTTATTATCGCCGCTGGGAATGAGACCGGCTCATCTAGTGCCACGTTCACATCCAGTTCCTCTGGTCACCGACGTTCGCGCGCGATGAGCTCACTTCCTGTACCCGTTCCGGTGCCCCATCTTCGGAGCGTGTGAAGCTGGTATTTGTGTTTGTATGTCGCACGATCTCCTTTATTGCTCTTGCTCATGGCGACAGTCGTCGAACAAGTGAGCCATGCAGAGGGCGACATCCTCCACATCACAGAATTCTCACGTCTTCCATGTCTCAGCCAACATCCCAGCATTAGCCAGGAAATTTTTCGCCTCCGTATCAAATCCTGCCGAAATCTTGTCCTCAAAGCTCGTCTCTAGAGTCCAAGGAACTGATGTTATCGAGGGGGGATACAACTATGTACACATTCTTAACCTCGACACAGGTGAACCTGATAGACCTTTTCCCTTTATTCTACGCCTTCCAATCGATCCAAATACCATCTCGCGATCGCAGACCTCCACTTCCGTCGGCTGTATGCTATACTGTCAGCGGCACCCCGATCTCAACATACCCACTCCGGCCATCTACGCTTACAGCTGCACCCATGGATCTGAATTTATAGCCATGGAGTATATAGACGGCAACAGTTTGAGCAAAGTGTGGATGGATCTCCCAGAGGAAGAAAAAACTAATATGGCCAGCCAAGTTGCAGAGATAATGCGTACGATGAGGACAAAAACGGCCTTTAGCATGATTGGTGGAATCAACCCAGACGGCTCCGCATGTCCTCTTGTTGATGATGTTGATGTTACCAATGGAAGGGTAAGCCTCACCTGGACTACATGATTCCGCAGAAGCTGAATACCGTATAGGGGGTTGTCGATGGTCTCGGTCTTTACAACATTGGACCGTTAGTTCTTCGACATTCATTTGCAATACATACTCACATTTCACACAGATATGACTCTGTGCAAGAATACATTCGGTCTGTCTTCGACCGTGAATTCCACTACATGGATCAAATGTTGCACAAGGGCACGCTCTCGGCTCACGAAACAGAATTCAGACTGGAGATGAGTGATCGCCTTTCCAACTTGACGCCTGAGGATGCATTCGAGCGCGTGAAGAGCAAGAGGGACGATTTTATAGCACATCCATACGACCAGTGCGAGTACCCCTTTGTGTTGCGGCACGGTGATCTGCATGGACGGAACGTCATAGTGAGGTACGTTCGGCTTTTTCTCCAAGTTGATCCCACCAGATAAGCCAACATTTAGTCATTCTTCTCCCCGTCGTATACTTGCGATCCTCGACTGGGACTTTGGTGGTTCCCACGCACTCCCTTTCGCTGATACAAGGTTTCGAGGTGTGTTCGCCGGACTTTGACGATGATATTGCTGTGCGTATGAAGGATGGAGAGGAGATATATCATTTTCAAATCCTAATTGATGAACTCGCCGGAGAACTCCCAATCGATGTGAAGATGAACAGATTAGTGCTTTCCACGAGGTGGCACATCCTTAACCGGGAAGCCCTAACACCATCAGATAAGGATACCTGTGCTAGTACTTGTCTTGATGATTCCGGAGTCGATGCTGTGGGTAGTGTTCATGCTGAGGTATGAGCCTTGTGTACGTGTAATTGATGCCCATGGAGGAAGTGGTATAGTTACACATTACGCGTCCAGATTGTCTTTGAAACATCTATGCCGGGTAAAACCAGGCAATGTGGCCTAATTCCCCGGTAAAGGTCCCGGCCGAGGAGTCCCTTGTTACTTTAAGACTTAATACTAGTCTCGTTCCCAGGCGTAATGAGCAAGGTTGGCGTTGATGTGCTCTGAAGTTGTGCTTAAGTTACTGTACAAGTTGTACAGAAATGGGTGAATGTTTAATCGGTGTTTTATGTAAATGACGTGGTACATCGCAAATGGCGCAGCTAGAACAATCCCTGTAAACTACTATCATCCATATTTTTCAACAGATCCCTTGCTTCCCTTGCTGGCTTAGCAATGAAAGGTCTATCACTTCCAATACTTTGGAATATTTTCTGCGCGACCCCGCGTAGCAGGGACAACTTTTGGAATATGTTTGGTGTGTCGTCGATGACATCAAGGTCCTCATCCGGAGAAAGAACCGTATTTATGACAATCGAGGATGCCTCTGTTATCGGAGTCCCAATAATTAGGTTTGACCTATTCGTGCATTAATACTTTGATACATTGGAAAGAAAAGCCTGCGACGTACTCGACCACGGGTCGAAGCATTTCATGGAACATAGTCATTGCAGACATCAGGAGTCCGACCGATTGATAATACGATTCTGGAGATAACGATTAGTCAAGTTGTTGGTAGGATGCATCAAGGCGTTTTACCTTCGCGGTCCTCCCGGAAAGCCTCAGTTATCAACTCGACACACGCTTCCTTCGACTTCTCCGCCATGTTTTGCCAAGCACTCTGCACCACCTTGGCAAGCGCGAGCACTATGGTACTCGCGACGGCATCATCACTTGATTTTGCGGTATTGATCAACTCGGTTATGACGGGATCAACGCGAGGCTGGTGCTTCATGAGCACCCCTAATGCCATTGCGGCCTTTCTGCGCACTGAAACGCTGGCCGGATCGCTTGCACTCTTCACGAATGTACGTTGCAGTTGCGGGAAGAATGGCTTAACAAAGGCAGGTATACGCTCCAGCATCGAAGTCAAAGCGCTGAGAATGGCGGTCTTGACAGAGGGCGGATACGTTGTCGCTTGCGTCGCGACACGGATGAGAGGTCCTGTGAAGGGAACAACGGAGGGTTTGATAGCGGCCTCCTCCGTTCTTTCAACGAGGTCACCGATTGCATATGCAGCATTCTCCCTTTGCTCATTGTTGCCAGTCGTGAGACCAGCGATAATGATGGGAACCATGGGCGTGACACCTTTCGGTAAGCTGAATCCTGGAACAATAGAACCAGGGGCGCCTGTTCCTTCGATGCTTCGTCTCAATGGTACAACCAAAGGCTCCAGCTCGTCCTTTGGCAGGGACTTTACAAAGGCATCTAGGGCTTCCCATGCCGCAGTGTGCACAGGCTTCTCCTGATCCTCAAGTAGTGAGATAAGTTGCCGTATCCAATCAACCCGATATAACGAGCTATCAAGTTCCGTCTCTCGGCAGAAAATGGCAAACAAATTGCAAGCCGTAACTCTCTTTCGTGGCGTTTCGTGCCCCGCCCTGCGCAACACAGTCAGTAATCCATAACGTCAGGCAATACTCTTAACTCACCAGCCAATTAATAGCATCATTAGTGTATGCAAGCCTTCATCATCGTTGACAGCAGAAAGTGACGCATGAAGGGCCTCATCAACTGCCGACGAAAGCTCTTCGTCGTTACTCTCTTCGGAAACTTGGACCAAAGCAGTGAGAATAACGTTTAGACGTCGACTCAAAGCATTGCCAGCTACAGTCACAAGAGAAGCCAAAGCGCGAGCATTGAAGGCGGTCATTGGAATTGCCGTTAACGTGGGTATCAACACAGGGAATACCGTCGAGGCTCGCACCTAAGTCACAATTAGCTAAGATATCAAGACCGATCGATCGAGGTGCTCACACTCATAACCTCTTTGAGAGCTTGTAAGGCAGTTCCTGAACCCTTGCCGGGTTGACGGAGGGCTTCCAGAAGCGTTGGTATAGTTTGATCAATGGCTTTAGCACCCATTTGCTGCTGCAAGGCATCAAACGCCTTCGCTGCAGCGGCGCGGACGTTCGTTTCATCATCAACAAGTGAGCCTCTAACTATTGATATAATTCCGTCTTCGTGGTCTTCCCTCTGTCCATCGGTGGCACTCATCCTGCATTCCTCAGAAATCAATGGTAGGAAATAAGATATTGGAATTTCACGTACACCATCTCGCATATGACAAGACATACACCTTCTCTGACCTGAGCATCTGATGACGCTGATTTGTCCTTCAAAATGGTCACAATTTCACCAAGAACCTCTTTCGCCAAACTTGCGGCAAAATTCTGTTATCGTTCTGCCTGCCGTCTGAAAGAGACTTAGAACTAATTGAAATGACAGGGTAATTCGATTACCTCTTGCTGCTCTGGTTCATCTCCGGCCATGAGATAGATTATTTGGTTCACAAGTTCAGGAAGCAATTCCCGTACTAAAGTATCATCAGCTTCGCATATTCTGGGAAAAAGAAAATTGTGGAATACCTGTCCTCGGCGTGTTGCCGACCAGGACTTTCCAGATTTGAATTGACGACTGGCGCACGATGGCCACACCATCTTGGCGAACGATGTACAGAGCGGCCAAGACACGATCACGGCGTTCAACGCCAAGCGCATCGACAAGTGCTTTACGAGATGATTCAACCATGATAGTTTCCGCATGTACTTCTTCCTCTTCATCCGCTTCGGCAACTTTCCCTGATATTCCAGACACCTTGAATAGCAATTCACCAACAAGTGTAACGGATGATTGCTGCGAAAAATGAAGATTAACATGCATGAGGTCAAAGGATGAACGCAACAACATACCCGAATACGCCAGCCAGGGTCGAACATGCCTCGTTCCAACTCTGGTAGAAAAAGATCGATAGCTTTGCTGGAGTAATTTGTAACGACCATCCTTCCAGCACGCATGGCCGCTTCGCGAACGTATTCTTCAGTATCTGAAAGTCCACTAAGAATGGGGCTGATGATTCTTGGGAGATGTGGTTGGAACCGAGTCCCAAAGGTAACCGGTAGATATACGAGTAGTGACATAAAGCCTTCTCGTACTGTTGCCCTTGGTGACTGCGCATTAACAATGATATCTGGAAGAAGCCCTTCTAATCTTTCCATTCCAAGACCGGATAAAACTTCACTGAGACCCTGAGCGGCTCCTTGTCGGTCCACTCCGGACGTGTCAGATTTCAAGACGCGGATTAGGCCAGGAACAAGGTCAGGGAAATGCACTTCACCCAGTCGTTCGACAAGGGTACCCAGAGCCTTCGCAGCCGTTGCCCTTGCTTCGGGGACAGGATCAACTAAGACTTTATGCACAAGCGGCAGTAATTGCGAAAGATAAGGAACAAAATCTTTTGAATCTGTTAAAGAAGATAGATTTCCTATGATCTGTGCTGCCTTCTTTTTCGTGTCAGCACTTCGTTCGCGAAGGCCACGTTCCAAAACCGGAACAAGCTAGACAATAGTTCATTAGTTGTCATTTCCCTTTAGATGATCCCTAGTCTTACCAGTGCGAGCGATGAATGATCAATGTAGTGCACGAAAGATGTCTTAAGCAAAGAGGATAAGGCATTGGGGGTCTTGGCTGGATCGACCAGTGCTTTAAGAAGCGCAGGGACGAGAGTCTGGATTTCCGGATTACTGATGACTTCGCCAAACATTTTCAGACTCTTGTTGGCAGTCGTGCGGACTTGTGCATGGGAATCAGTGAGGACGCCGGTAAGTCTGGGTATGATGATGGGTAACGACAAGGAAAGCTGCCGAGGAGAACAGTATGCCATCATTCCAAGTAGTTCAATTGAACCCTTCTTCGATCGCCATTGCTTGTCGTCAAGTCCCCCCATTAGGGTTGGAAGGATGAGCTTAACGCCGTAGCCAGAAAGGTTACCCATGATGACACGGGCAGCATCTTGACTAGCTTCACGCACATCACTAGAAGAGTCTCCAAATGACGTGAGAAGCATTGGGAGTGCATCTGTAATGTATGGCTCAAACAGGCGGCCGAGGGTACTAGATAAAGTCTCGAACGCAAACATGACACCTTGCCTTGGTTCATAACGCTTCTTTTCTTCCATTCCGACATTGAGACGTGTCATGACACTGAATTCCTTCATGCCAGAGATCCCAATGCCCTTTATCACACCGGCAAGACCATACGCGGCACCACGACGTGTAGCATACTTCGGGGAATCAAATAACTCTTCGAAAAGATCTGTGACAAGCTTTTGAAGCCTGGGTCCGGAAATGAGCAGAACTAGAGGCGAGAGACAATCGGATACAGCAATTTGCACTTGTTCCGCAGGCGTCTTCAAGGCCTCAACTAGCCTATTTACGATGTCTGGAAGTCGTTTGCTTTGAGCGTCGAGATGACGAGCCAACCGACCAAACAGAATGACAACGGCTTCCTTTATCTGGTCTTCTGACTCTGATGCAGCGCTGGCCTTCGACAGATGTTCTTCGAAGATAGTTATCAGCGTTGGCAGGTGTCGTCCGCCAAGGAGGTCAACAACTCTTGTCCCAGCCGAAAGCATTCCACGACGGACTTGAGCTTCTCTATCACCTAGCGCTTTCTCATCTACAAGGAATTTGATAAACGGTTCTACCTCAGTATCGATGAAGGAAGGAGCAAGCAATTCAAATGTGCGTGCAGTCGCAACACGGGCTGGCCAAGGATCGACTCTTTCAAGACTTTGTGAAATCAGAATACCCTATAAGAAATTGAATAAAGCGCAAGAAGCGCACAATCGACTCGTACATATTCATCATATTCAGGCTCCAAAATTTTGGCCTACGAACATATTATTAAATAAAAGTTAATGTCAGGATGGAATTCGTACCTTCTCCCGGTAGTAGTCCTTTGCGACGCTAAGAGTCTTTTCGATTGTCCGAGGATATTGCACAACCGCATCAGCAATGGCCGCAGCCGCGCCGGACCTCACAAATGCGTTATCGTGCCCTAGATAATCGACGAGTCGATTAAGGAAGTTTTCAGGTACGTCGAGCCCATTGTCCTCCCAAACATGTTGAGCAAGTCGCGCATTGTGTTCATCTTCGTCATGACAAGCAAGCCAGATCTCGGGAGACCAGTCCAAGTCAGTCAGATCAAGTGGCTATAAGGACCCAGAGTTAGTTCACCACCGTTTAAACTTGGCATATTCATACCTGAAGGGTTTGCAAGCAAGCGTTCCGGACATGCGGTTCTTGCGTTAGTAGCCCACGTAGTAGAACAGAGACATCTTCATTTGTAGCTGTCGCGGATATGGCCTCTCCTAGTTCAATCAATGCAGAGGATGCATCTTTGCTGAGGGCAGACTGTGAACGAATTATATGCAGGAGATCCTCGAGGACCTGAAGTCGTGGATAGGTGATGTCGGAAACTACCAACCAATGACCTTAGCATTATGCGGGGTCAAAGGAGAGAAGACACCCACATTGACCGCAATGGAATTTGACGATGTTGAGCGCCAAGGTGACCTGTTCGAGGCCTTCGTCCTCATCCGACGCAGAAATGCCACCCTGCTTCAGCACTTGACTAAGCAAAGGATAAGCATACGAGAAAGTTGGGCCATCGAAAGCTGCCTGCTCGGATAAAGACCGCAGACGATAAAGCACTCGGATTATCAAGGCTGATGCGAAAGAGTCAGAGCCACGCCTTTTCTGAACTGAAGGACGTACTATTCAAAGGTTCCGCTTGGAATTCATCCGGCACTGTCTTGACATTGAGACTCCGAAGCGTTGCCAATCCAATCCATTTACGGAAAGCATCAAGCCTATCAGAGCAACAAGTCGCCAACAGCTATCTTATGTTACCCAGGCCCGAGACATTGTCTGAGCATCGGAACTCACCAGGTATGTATCGAAGGCACTTTCACCAACCAGAGTCGATCCGTAGCCAAGCGCTCCAACAAGCAGAAGCGAGGCAAGGGATGCAATGTAAGGACGGAACTCCTCTATACCCGCAGCGACTAGGCTTCGGATGAAGTTCAGTCCTCGCTCGAGGTTAGCTTTTATAGACGCCACGCGCTGTCGTATCTTCGCTTCCTTCCCTAGCTGAGCCTGCACAAGCGCTTGTTGCTGCTTTGTCAGAGTCACGGTCCCCGGAGCCTTCTTGTTTGCGAGGGATTTCCGTAGGTCATCTTCCCACTTGGCAATATCGGCATCTTTGCCTTTGGAGGGCCGAGCCTCCCCCTTGCCAGATAAAACTGGAAAATCAAAGTTAGCCAGCTTAATGCGAAAAAGCAAGATGATCGTATACCATCCACATAGGCAATCCCTTCTGGAGTCTTCCATATACCAATGTCGGTTTCAGTCAAATCTTTGACTAAAGCTGGATCAAGATCTGAGCAGAGCTGATCGTTTATTCTAGGCAGCACGGTCTCGGGTGATACGAATGCCAAAGTTCGGATGGCATTGTAACTGGCTTCCTGGAACCCGCTCTGTATAACATTCAGCCAACTGACCACCTCATTCAACCACAAAACTTGCCTGTACGTCCATCATTGACGCAGTCAGTATTAGCTTTAACGCAGCATCTAGTTTTTTATTCGTGAGCTCGCGAGGATCAGCACCGGCCTTTTGGCACAAGTCGATCCACGTCTGTCTGAGACCTCCGCCTGTAAAGCGAAATTCAGCAAGGTGCTGAAGCAATGAATGACAGACTGACAAACAAGAGGATGATGGGCCACATCGACATACTGCACCAATACCTCCTCCCGAATTTCATTCTCAACGTCTTCCGCAAAGGTAACGGCGCTGAGAAGCATACCAGCGAGACGTCCTTGTTTGTTCACAGGTGGCGGTGTCGGCTCGTCGGATGATGATGCAGTCACTTTGGGAGCAAGAGTAGGACGCGAAAGATATATAGTCAATGCCTCTCGGACGATGTTATTCGTCAACATCGGCAGCTTTTCCGCAGACCTAGTAATTATCGTTTGGGCGCTCTTCCGAGTCTCAGGAGAGTTGCTATCCACCCCCAAGTGAACAAATGCGAGCCCAAGCTGCGTTCTGCGTTAATAGTTAGGAACAAACCTAAACGAAGAAGTTCATGCACTCACCGTAAAATTTCGCTCTTTGCCAATTCGCTCTTAAAACATTGTAATGTCGCATTGCAAGCTCTTAAGAACCAATTCTCGTCTTCGACATCTGTAATCTTTTGATAAACCTTGTCCCAGAGTAGGAAAGAGGGTTTTGTTGAACTCGTTAAAAGCGATTGAATGATTGCATTGCGGGAGATAACATCATCTAGAGATTTGTAAGCCTCCTTGCATGTTCCAGTTGCATTGATGCGTGACATACCGAACTTTCCGGAACGCGCGAAGGAGCCTAGAACGACGGTGATGGCAATATATCCCTCTATAGGTCCACCACTCGCGGTAAGTGCGGTAGAGGAGCTAGACTTGAGACACGCTTCTAATGCTGGCAAGATGCTCTTAGCGAAACTAATTCCCTTCTCTGCGGTCAAGATATCATCCCCTTCAAACAAAACAGAACCGGTTAGGGCGCAGAAAGCCCGCTTGACAGCTGGTTTGGAGCTATTCATTTCCTTCGCAATCAAGGTGGTCATATCAGCTGCTAACGGCTCGTCGACAGTTGGCTGCAAAAGCATCGCCACATGAGGAGCTAATACGGAAGCCAGAACAGCTGTCGCCTGTTCCTGCGTTTGAGCCTCCTTGGCGAGAATGGGGGTTGCTACTTGAATAAGGTCCGCGGAAAGCTTGGGTTTTGGTGTGATATAACTCAGCATTGAGTACAATGCGATTCGATGTTCAGGGCCTGCGGATTTGCCCGTTTTGGGTAGGTTGAGGAGTTCGGTCACTGCTACTGGGAAAAGCTCATTTGGGTCAGAAAGATCAATAGCCGCGACGATAGTTTTGAAAAGTTGAACGGAACTTGATCTGACTAAGGCGCTGCTGGATTTTGAGCTATTGATGACTTGCGTCACCAACCGCCGGAATACATCAGGTTCCATTGGGTGTTTATACGCAGAGAAAAATTGCGTGGCAACTGTGGGCTTCAGCGTCAAAGCGATTTTCTCATCAAGAACATTCAATAGTTACCTGGAAGTGAATGTTCAGGGGAGCGCAGGAAAGCTTTTTCCATTGCTGGAAGAATAGTCTTGGTAAGGTCATCTGGAGTCATGAATGTGGATATGAAGTCGAAAAGCGAGTTCTACAAAGGCAAGGATGAGCACATTGTCCCGCTGCCCACCAGCGTTAACAGACCGTGATATGAGGTGGGACTGAAGATCTAGAAAGCAGGACCGTGTTGGAGTATAGAGTGGTGATACCGTTCTATGTTGATCTCAGCGAAAGTTTTGACGAAATTGACAAAGGTAGCACCTTTAAATCTTGAGGCAGTCGCTCAACAAATGGTCGACTGTCATGCTTGAGGCGGATGAGGACGCTAACCGCCACGTCGATCAAAGAAATGAGCTGCAGAGGTGCTGAATACGTCTTTGCTTGGGAGAGCAGCGCCTCTATCACGACAGGAATAGTATTTCCGGACTAAAGTCGAGACATTAATAGAGAGTGCAACATCATCGGAAATCAAATACCGAACGTAGAGCTCGCCGCACGCGAACTAAAACTCCCTTTTGCAATGAGAATTTCGCTTGCCCAGAACCAAGTATAAGGTCCAACAAGATTCCTATTGAAGTGATAACGGATCGCCATGGGTTTGACGATGTGAATTCGTCATCAAACTTGACGCAAATGGTGTATGCCCCACAAGCCCAACATAGGAGTACAAATATATCTCCAGTTGCATAAGAACTGGAATTACGTTTAGGATTGCTACGCGGGAGAAAAAAAACGCGCTCTCACCTAGCAGCACCCCGCTTTGCTACCCGTCCAACTTCCACACCCAACCAGCCAATTATCTGCTCTGCAACACCCATCTTTGTCTCATCCTGAGCACCTTTTGGAGTACCCCGCAGTTCGTCACGACGAACGAGTTCCATCCCCACGTCTTGAACAGCTTCTCTTGAGCCAGAGTCATTATACCGAGGATAAGTCAATGTCAGCAGTTTGAACACATCCAACGTCTGGGACAGAGTCAGATCTGCAAGGTTGCATCATCTAGTATACGACACAGGCCAGATCGCCAACGTGGGCATACCGCCATGCTTTGCCAGAGACAACAATTCGTCCCGCAAGAACTGTATCCGAGTCTTCGTCTTGCCCACGAGGAGCACGCTTCGAGCGTAATTGAGTGCTTGTGACCAATCGCGGGGCACGAGGTCTCGACTCCAAGAAGCGCCGCCTGCTTCTTCGTCGTCTTCCGCGCCTGCTACGGTCGACGAAATCCACGATTCGATTGCCAAATTGGACATTCGACCTACGTCCTGCTCCTTTGCTTTAAGCTTTGAAAAAGTGGCCTTTTTGTACAGTGTGAAGACTCAAGAGTGTAACAGGTCAAGGAAACTTGAACCAGCGCGAGCAACCGCGACTTCAAGAAAAAATCAGATTGAGATTATCTGACCGTGGGAATCCCGGTCATCATGCCTTCTTCCCGACGCTCTGAAGTAAATCTCTCTAAGAAGGCGTATATTCTCCTCGGCGATCCGCAGCACGAGTGCAAAAGGTCATGCTAGCTATAACCATTGTTTATGCAGTAGACTCGGGACGTAGGCGAGCTGCTTTGGTGTTCAATGCATGCCAGGATGGACGAGTAGGAACGGAACGTCTTCACACTTCGGAGAAACCAAGAAATTCCAGGCGCCACGTGCACGTCAGGTCCCCCATTTTTCTAGAAGGCGGGAACATTTCTAGACGCTCTAACGTATGCGATCTCCTCTGCGGGGATTTTGGAATACTTGACGTGGCTGAGCAATTACGCTCTACCCGGCATATCTCCTTCTTTTCTCCAGATCAATGGTAGCTGAACGCTACACGTGTACGAGGCCGGCTGGTTATAACCGCGTAGGGGTAGTCGGTCTCCTTCATAGCAATCCTCTCGTTGCGTCTTCACAATGTCCCCCAGTCACGACTTGAAACATCTTGACCGTCATCCTGAATACTATATCCCGGATGGGAACATTCACATCTTGGTTAGCATCACATTCATATTCTCTCTACGGTCTTCATGACGCGTATTCACAGGTCGAAAAAACACTGTTTAAAGTTCACTCGCATTTCTTCCTTCGAGAGTCGCCCAAATTTCAAGAATACCTCCAGAACTCTGGCCAAGCCCAAAAGGGCACATCCGACTCGAATGCGGTCGTCCTGGAGAACGTCACGGCCCACGAATTTTCCGTGTTCCTTTGGGTATTTTATGACCCGTATGTACCCATTTATTTCTTTTCAATTGAACGTACTTGTTTTTCTAACGGCACCGTTGCAGAAAATTTTCACGCCAAACGACGGTGGAAAACTGGAAAATTATCCTGAACCTGGCCCACAATTGGTTGTTCCCAGAAGTCAAAGCTCTTGCGATCCAAGCGTTGGAGAACATTCGGATTCCACTCGTCGAACGAATCGGGTTGTATCAACAACACCATATTCCAGAGGGTGTCATTACCCCTCATTATGCCGCCCTATGTGCTCGGGCACAATTACTCACGCTGGAGGAGACAGAGACATTAGGAATGCACACGGCCTTGATGATTTTCTCGGTTCGAGAGCGTTTACTAACTACCCAGGATGGTGCACGTCCATTAGATCAAGTCGACAAGAAAATCTTCCCTAAGGCTATCAATGCCTATTTTGAATCGCAAAAGAAAAAGGCTTTGCTCAAAGATGGCAAACAAGGTAAGCAATTTGATAAGCCTGATAATTGATTTTTGACGTATATTTCTAGTCAACGGCGCAGGTAACCTTGGAACAGGAGGGACGTCGCCAACAAATGCCAAGTAGTATACTCCTCACTGGCGTTTTACCATCTTGTCATGTATCAAGTATTAGCTAAAATTGTACAATACACATCGCAATGATTATGAGCAGTTTGCGCAAAATAAGATAAAGACTAAGGTCATATAGAATACAGCGTGATGCAAATGGCATCTTGACAAAGGAACGTTGCAAACAGATGGACCAATAAATGAAAGAAAGTTTATCGACAAAGCAAGGAATGATGTTAGCTTGAATAAAGAAAGAAAGGAATGTTGATGGTGGCAGTCGTGTTCTAAGCATCGTATGCGTCCGTCATTATATATGTACAAAGTCCGCGGCGAGTTGTCGCCCGTTCCATACCTTCCTATCTACATAGAGGGCATGGCACCCATAATACTATGAGATTTGTTCGCGTGTTTGGTCCAGATAGCTGGACTGGTGTCCATAGGCCGGAGGGGGAGGCAAATCATCACCCGATTCCCTATCATCGTAACCCTGTCTAATCAGCCTTGCGGCTTTTGATTCGCGCTCTTTCATTATTTCTACCGGCGATTTTGGAGGTTCTAGGGTTGATGGGCTAGGTGGGAAGGAGGAACAGCATGGAGTGGGGGGTTCAATTTCCGTAACTCCCAATGGATTGAATGGAGCGCCCGGATTTGAAAATTCCCAAGCACCGTCTGGTCTACGTGTTGCAATCCGCATGTTAGCTCCTGGAATGTGGTCTGACACGGATCAGTCACAAGACCCGAAATAACAGAGAGGGACGGGAAAACGTACGGAAATGAGGGACCAGATTTGACGTGGAACCATATGGCGAGACTGGGGCAGGAGCGTGATTTCCCTCGAGAACCATAGACGCCCGGGGCCGACGTTCTGGATCATAATCTGTTCGACGCGCCCTCCCTCGCAAAACGAGATAAACCGCTACTCCAATGGAAAGGGCGACCACGATAACCACGACAGCGGCTATGACCCCAGCCGGCGTTCCATCATGGCTAGCTTGATGTGAACCAGAGAGCGTCGTGGACGCTGGTGAAGATTGGCTCGACATGGACCTCGGCCAGCTGCGTTCCTCACGACCTCTAACAAGACGTAATCCAGGTTCGCGAGAAAAAGAAGAAAAAACAATACATTAAACACATTTTCTCAAAACAATCGAAACTAGAAGCCTTACCGGATGGATGTCCACTGATCCAGTGTTTTTGCGCACCCTTGGGCGACGAGGACGGCAACCGACGTGGCAGGAACAGTTTGGAAGCTAGCGAACAAACCTTCGTTTTTCAGCCCTCGGTCCAAAACCACATGCCAAACGGTTCCGATATCAGGGCCGTTTTGATATCTGTCAACAACGTGACATAGCGCGATTCGAAGCCACGATTTTCTGACAGACCATGTTTGGCAATCCGTTTCAACTCGATAAAGCCCTGTACGAGAGTGTACGACACCTTATATTATCTCTCTCTTCATGTACTTACATTATACCTATGGGAGATTGAGAATGAGCGGCCCGGTTTGCCAAGCGGCGTTCATTTTGTGATTTTATGATTTTGTCCCTGACCCGAAGTACTAGCACTAAAAGGATGTTATTTAATCAATGTCCGACACAATATCGTTCGATTCGTGTCAAGTCACCATTCCTCATTCTTGGAACCCATGTGTGCTACTTGCTCGAGACGATAATCTCGTATTTTGCCACCGTGGTGAACAGTGGTAGCACGCTGGTACCACTGCCAATCGGCCGTGCCGTACTGCAGATCAATCAATCAGTAAATACGTGCAAATTCTCACCCAGCCGTCGGCTTGGGCTGAGCCAGGTCACTCCGGTCAGTGCACAATCATTCACTTAGGTCGGTGGGCACTTACCATGATTGACAAAGAGTGAGCAAGATAGACCTTTCAGAGCTCTAGTTTCCGAATGACGGCAGCTGTCGTGTCAAATTACATGCGTAATCTCCGGTTTTCGGCCGCTACTATTCGGTCCCTCGGGCAAACCCTTCGTCGTCATTCGTCGAGTTGCGCCCCGAATCCAATACCAGCATCGTACCTACGAGGAGGAACTTCCAAAGGCGTATTCATAAATCGTGACTTTCTCCCCGCCGACAAGTCGGAATGGCCCCGCATCTTTCTTGGAATAATGGGTTCTCCCGATCCAGAATATGGTCGACAGCTTAATGGAATGGGAGGCGGCATCTCCAGCCTGTCGAAAATCTGCATCGTCGGTAAACCAACAGCAGAGCAAACATCTCAAGGCATACACGCAGAATATACCTTCGTCCAGGTTGGGATTCGTGATTCTGTCATCGATTTATCTGGCAATTGTGGGAACCTATCGCACGTCATAGGTGTATTTGCCATTGACGAGAGGATTTGTCAACCTCCGATCGTTGACGGACGTGTTACCGTACGATCTTTTAATACCAACACTCAGAAAATCATTGACACAACCTTCCCTGCCACACAAACTAGTGAAGGCGTTATCGCGGACTTAGATAAGCCAGAAGTGGCTATTGCGGGCGTATCCGGAAATGCATCCCAGATAGCTATGAAATTTATTGACCCTGCTGGTGCTCGCACCGGTAAACTGCTCCCCACGGGTTCACCGCGCGATTCTATCACCTTGCCATGCGAAAGTGGCGAAAATTATTTCGTCATCTCTCTTGTGGACGCCACGAACCCTACCGTTTTCGCGAGCTATCCGCAGCTGAATAGCGTTTTTCCTGTCGACGCCTATGTGCGCCAAGAGGAGCCGTCCTTGACGCAAGTGGGCCAGGTCCTCGAGACGATCAGGCAGCAAGGCGCAAAAATGATGGGTTTAGATCCCGCAATTCAATCGCAGCCAAAAATTGCTTTGCTTAGCCACCCGACGCCAGCTGACCTTGAGAAACGTGTCGACATCGTAGTTCACACTCTTTCGATGGGCGTGCTTCATAAAGCTGTGCCAGCGACTGTTGCGCTCTGCCTCGGAGTCGCCGCCAACACTGAAGGCACTTTACCATGGACTTTTCGGCGGCTGGTCCAGAAACCGACGCCAAACGACCCTGATTCTGGGTTAGTCAGGCTGAGACATCCCACTGGCATCGTAGACGTTGGAGCAGAATACACTGATAATGGACACGTGAAGAGTGCGAACGTCATTGGAACTGGTAGAAAATTGATGAAGGGAGTTGTTTGGTGGTGATGACGTGTTAACTTCACCCACCTTACTCCAGCACGAACTCTCTTCTTATGGAACGAGGACGCAATGTGATTGTATAGAAGAATATAATGCCTTGGACCTGCAATATCCGCATCGATACTAGTCTCCGTAAGGTCAATCTGATATAAAAGCAGAGAAGAGACGGTCAGAAACAGCGCTTCTATTCTACAATACAAAAGCCCTTGTCAGGAAACTACTGGGCTCCAGGAGCATAGACTAAATTTTCAGAGGCGTCGAAATTGACCGACCTGAGCGCTGCGATGTCAGGTCATGTAGTCTCAAGAACAATCTCGTTTGTCAAACTAACATAGCCAAGGGACAACCTAACCATATCGTATCTCTTCGACCACCATCATCCTCCAATCCTTTATGTACGCTTATTATCCACCGCCTTCAACTCATGCCAGCGATTCATCGCCACGGCAGCAAGTGTAACATTCTCCATATTTTTCGGAATGCCATTCACGAGGACATTCAGTAGGCTCAGGGAAGCAAACGCGATAACAGATTTTGTTATCCACCACCACCACATCTTCCGATTGGGGTGAGCTGGGGAGAGCAAGGGTGGTCGATGCGCAGAGGAGCGCCATGAAGACAGTTATTGAGAGTTTCATTCTGTTATGAAGCGGTAAGTAAGGCTGCGCGACGCCTCGATTCTGGTCAAAATCGAGGACGTTGACGAGATACTCACCGTTTTAGAGAGGTGCTGAGGGAGCTGATGAACCTCTGGGGTGTCAACACTGAAGATTTATATACCCTGAATGCTAGGCTGATTATAGCAGAAGGTGTCCGTGGCATCCGTGGCATAACTGCATCGAAAGCCTTGGCACCGATTCCCGGGATTTTGTTGGAGTTAGGTGTTTTAATCTACGTTAGCTACTGTTCGAAGTCGGAAGCTCGTACGCTCCTACTTCAATACTCTCAGGTATCTGAACAAGCGCAGGAGGTGATAGGTTGTCAAATGTCTCGACGCAATGTGAGTCTCTCTCGACTATTAGCATTACCAGTGTTTTACTCCAGCGTGAACTCAACCTTTTTTTTTCGAATAAAAGGAATATCGATTTTACGAATAGAAGCTCCGCTTCTCCCTCACGCTATGTGTCTGAAGGACGCTTTCCTGGTGTTCGATTGCGTGTAGTGAGGGAATAGGACTGGCCAATTAGGAGTAAGACGCTTCTGGATACGGTTAATACATTAACAACTAGGATGGACTAAGGAACGATTGTGATGCCCAGAAGAGTCGAATAAAGAGCAAGATACCGCGTGACATTGCTTCTAATAACTCTGGTTCGCAAAAAGTTCTCGCAGGAATCCACTGAGCGCTAAATTCTGAGTTCTATGAAGCTTAAAGAGCAGGGCCTACAATCATCGAACTGATATGGCCAATATGAAAGGTGCTATTCCTAGCTCGCAACATAAAAGGCTCTCGTTAAGTAGCCACTGATACTGCTGGGCTCCAAAAGCAAGCGGAGCATCTATGACTCTATTTTCAGAGACGTCTAATTGATTGCGACCACATCCGTTCGGAAGACGGGGGTGGTGTGATCTCGCAAACAGATTCGCTTCGCCTTCCAGAACAGGATCTGCAATTGCTGGACTAACACATAACTTATCATCTACCCGCCTTCAACTCATGATTCACCGTCGGTCGGGATCCTACGGTAGCAAACGTGACATTCTCCAATATTTTGGGGATGGAATTCAGGAGGACGTTCAAGAGGCTCAAAGGAGCAAGCGTGCCAACAGATTTTGTCGCCCCTTTCCTCCGTTTGAAACGATCTGAGAAGAGCAAGAGTAGCCGATGCGAAGAGGAGTGCCATGGGGATAGTTGGTGAGAATCCCATTTCGTTGCGAAGCGGTAGATAGGACTGCAGTGACGCCTCAGTTTCTGATCGAAAAGATAGAGTGGATGCTCACCGTTTAGAGAGGTATCGAGGAACTTGAAGACTTCTGGATTGTCGACATGAGAGGTTTTTGTACCTTGGATGCATGTGTAGGCTAAGCCGATTATGGCAGAAGGGTGTTTTTCGTCGTCCTAAGTACGGTCGGAAACTCGGTTGCGCCACCATTGTGATGGAAGCCCAGTTTAAGACATATCGTAATAGCGTGTCAAGCGCAACACACCATAAACGTCAAATTAAACCCCCTACGCGCCAGTCATGGAGCGTAAATTTTTAGCGGATGAAGATGACAAAAACACAAAGTAGACTACGAGGCGTACATTACGGTCGACTATGCCCTACCATGCGCTTTAAGCGCCACGGGGCCTAAACACGGATTTAAAAAAAAAAAAAAAAAAAAAAAAGACATATCGTGATGATCGATGACCCAGTGATAGCCTATGTAAACCTTGATTGTGGCTATTGTTCGGACATCAATGCAGTTCATGAGCATGATTTCATGTTCCAATGTCCGTCGCGGAATGTTCTTCTATGCAGGTATCGTCGACATAGTCCGGATGCATTATGCCATAAAGAATGTTCGAATCTCGTGGTCAAGGCATTTGCAAGACGATTCGATCGATGGTATAACGCAGCTTGATTGTTCCGCTACCGTGCATGTCGGAAGAAGACCAATCTAATCTGGGCAACATCATAACTGTCAATCAGACGTGGGGAGACATGTTGTGAGAAATTGGCCAAACACATTGCTGCTTTTATGCCTCTCGCCGTCTGTGCTGACTTTCGATTTCTGCAGGTCGATGATTCGTTTTCTCAGCTAGTTGAGAAGCATCTACCTGGGCAGATGGGGGAACAACTTCAGCATATGCGCAACACTTGACGGAGACAAATGGAGTGCTGGACCTATTTTGTGCTTTGGAAAGGCCTTGTTTACTTGCCGGCACAATAAATAATCTTCGTTAAATCTCGAGCTCGAGATAGTCGACCTAATAACTAGCGTTAAACTTAGCCCTCAAGAACTGACGGAATTCGATTGGGATTTCACAAGCGGGATGCTTCAAGTTCCAGAGCGCATATTTGAGGGAAGATGTGGACAAACAACAACTTGCATGACATGTTTTCCACTTGGTCAGCAATCGGAGCGAAAAGTCCTATTGTTCCTCTCTCTCCCTTGACGGTCACCACACCTGGCTCTATTCAGCCCATGCGTCCGCGCTCGAGAGATATCAAATCAAGCCATGCCATACTATACACGGGCCTTCAAGTTCTAGGCCCCGTCGTCGTTCAATGCCGCAACTTGAAGTCTGCATCGCTCTCTTGGGCTGCTGCTCTAACTTTTCGGAACTTTACCACATCATTGCACAACTTCGCGATGGATGGGTGTTGGTGGAGCTTGGAAACATGGTAAACTTTTGCCACTACAAATTCGCTCTCAAGGTCACCACAAGTGTCTCCCTGCTTTCAGTCGGGGTCTCGGGGCTGGAGATTTCGTTCATGACGATTGCGTCAACTTTTTGCAAATACGTTCTGAAGACTATCTTACCACTTGCTGATTGGCTGATTCCTTGCATCGGGTATATCTACTTCGAATCAATGTCCAATCTTTGAGGACCCTATTGGGCCATCTTCGAGCAACCGTGGGTGAACTCCTTATCAAGACGGCTCGCTACTTGCTGTTCAACCGATTTCTCACCGATGAGTCGATTCGATCCTCAATATGAGATATATCCAAAATTTGTTGGGAAGAGAAGTAGACGACGTTCAAAGAAAAGCTTGAGGTTCTGTTCTCCATTTCCTCGAATTCGGCAGGTCATTGATAATACCCCATCTAGCGTTCCATCATCGACGCGTTGGAACGAGATGAAGGGTCGTGAGAAGTTTTTTATCGTTGGCAATCTTGGAGCACATTCGTCATAGACGTGGAGCAATGGCCAACGATATACGTCGCTCAGGCTGGAGATCAGCCGTATCTTGGAACGGCTCGAGCAGTCCGGGAATTAATCTTGAGTCGTAGAAAATTCGATGTAGAGCATGGTGGCGGTTTGGAAAACGTCGGCAGCATCACTTTGCCCGGGAGCTTTTTTGTCTTTCGAATCGGAAGACAAGTCAAAGCCCTGAACATGCACTTTACTGGGAAAGTCGACCGCCACTCAGGCACCTGGCCAAACGTCCATTGCCCATTGTCGTGTTGAATCATTCAGTGTCTCCGTAAAAATTGACAAGTATGTTTTAGGGCGCTATATCCAAGTCTGTAAAATGTTCTGAAATATGTTTACCAGATGTATAAGGAAGCTTAGGACCTAAGCTATGTAATAAGTTAAGTGCTATTCAGAAGTTCATCGTACTAGATACGAAGCGACATTGCTTGTCCCGCGAACTCCAAAACCCCCGAGGAGTTGAAGAATGGCGAGTTCAGCAACCGAAGCCAGCAGGTTTCGAAATCCACCACCTTCGCATCACCCGAGCCACTAATACTGCTGGGCTCCAAAAGCAAGCGGAGTGACATCTTTGACTATTTTCAGAGACGTCTAAATCGCATCCGTACGGAAGACGAAGGCAGTGTGATCTCGCAAACATATTTGCTTTGCCTTCCAGAACAGGATTTGCAATTGCTGAACTAACGCATAACGTAGCCAAGGGGTAACCAGTAACAGCCATATCGCATCTCTCCAACCATCATTATCCAGTCTTATGCCCAATCCCTTATGTACGCTTATCATCAGCGCCTTCAACTCAAGCAGCACGAGACACAAGAATCTCCAGATACTTCGGAAAGTCCAGTAGGACATGGAATCTCAGAAGGCCAGCAACCGGGCAAGCAGTATTCGCCACGCCTTTCGTTCATTTGAAACGAGCCGGGGAGAGCAAGGGTTGCCGATGCGCAGAGGAGCGCCATGAGGATAGTTGCTGAGAATCACATTTCGTTGCGAAGCGGCAGGTAGGACTGCAGGGGTCAGGGCGCCTCAGTTTCTGATCAAAGAAGAGGTGTAGGGGATGCTCACCGTTCAGAGAGGCGTTGGGGAACCTGAAGACTTCTGGGGTGCCGACATTGCAGGTTTTCGTACCATGAATGCATGCGTAGGCTAAGCCGATTATGGCGGAAGGGTGAATTTTTTCCTTTTCTGAATCTGAGCAACCCTAGCCGCAACAGGTTCAGATCCTGGTGACATAACTGCATTGAATACAAATTCTTTAGCACGGATTCCACGGCCTCCAGTATTTGGCTAGAGTCGCGCCCGCCGCATGACCCCACCTTTATAATATAGGAGCTGCTGTTGGAAGTCGGAAACTTGGACTGACACGACTTCATACATAATACTGTCAGGTAAGGATGAGAGCGAGATGGGATATGGACGAGCACTGAGGTTCAATTGCTCAAACATTCGTCAACGTGCCTCGTGCTGGTGTTCTGTTGGCCATCAATTGCGCTAGTTTGGTAGTTACCTACTATGTGTTTTTCGTCGTCCTAAACTAGGTACAGTCGGAAGCTCGTTTGCGCCCACCTTTGTGATGGAAGCTGATCTATATCGATGACCAGGGGTCTGCAATAGCTGAATTAACGCATAACACAAGGGAAACCTAACAACCATATCGCATCTCTTCAACCATCACTAACCATTCTCCAATCTTACGTCCAATCCTTCATCTACAACCTTCAACTCATGATTCATACGTCGACCGAGACAGAGATGTCCGGGCCCTTGCAGCAAGTCCAACATTCTCCCAATTTTTTGGGATGCCATTCTTCAGGACATCTAGGTTTCTCAGGAAAGCAAACGTGAAAACAGATTTTGTCATCCCTTTTCTCCGTTTGAAACGAGCCGGGGAGAGCGAGGGAACCTGATGCGCAGAGGAGCGCCATGAGGATAGTTACTGAGAATCTCATTTCGTTACAAAGCGGCAGGTAGGACTGCGGGACACGTCAGTTTCTGATCAAAGAAGAGATAGAGGGGATACTCGCCGTTTAGAGAGGCGTTGAGGAACTGAAGACTTCTGGGGTGTTGACATTGGACGTTTTTGTACCCCGAATGCATGTGTTGGCTAAGCCGATTATGGTCTCTGAATTCGAGCAGCCCTGGCTGTGGCAGGTTCATGACATAACTGCATTGAATATAAATTCTGTGTTGGTTTAGCACGGATTCCACGACCTCCGAGATTTGGTAGAAGTTGTATCGGCGGCGGGCGCCCCATGATCCGACTTTTATCATATATGAGCTGCCGTTGGAAATTGGAAACTTGACCATCATGACTTCATACATAATACTGTCAGGTAAGTATGAGAGGGAGACGTGAAAGGATATGACGAGCACTGCGGTTCAATAATTTAATGATGTCCAAACATTATCAACCTGCTGTCGGTGTTCTGTCGGGTATCAATTAGTACATAATAGTCGGAAACTCGGTTACGCCCATCTTTGTGATGGAAGTATTGCTGAACTAACACATAACATAACCAAGGGAAAATAACCATATCGCAACTCTATCATTATCCGGTCTTCATCCAATCCTTTATGTACGCTTATCATCTACCGCCGTCAACTCATCATTCACCGTCGACCGAGATGTCGGAACAGCAAGTCCAACACTCTCCAAAGTTTCTGGGATGCGTTCCAATAGGACAGTGGGGACGCGCGGGGAAGCAAACGCGCCAACAGACTTCGTCACCCCTTTCCTCCGTTTGAAACGAGCTGGGGACAGCAAGAGTAGCCGATGCGCAGAAAAGCGCTATGAGGATGGTTGATGAGAATTTCATTTGGTTGCAAAGCGGCAGGTGGGACTGCAGGACGCCTCAGTGTTTGATCAAAGAAGAGACAGAGGATGCTCACCGTTTGAGGAGGGCAGAGGAACCTGAAGCCTTCAGGTGCCAACATTAGAGGTTTTATACCTTGAGTGCATGTGTTGGCTAAGCCGCTTATGGCAAAAGGGTGAATGAACATACATACCCTTTCTTGTTCTGAATCTGGGCAACCCTAGCCGCACAGGTTCGGATCCTGGTGACATAACTGCATTGAATACAAATTCTGTGTTGGCTTAGCACGGATTCCACGGCCTCCGGGATTTGGTAGAAGTTGTGTCGGCGCTCCATGATCCCACATATAATATATAAGCTGCCGTTAGAAGCTGGAAACTTGGACTGACATAACTTCATACATAATACCGTCAGGTAAGTATGAGAGGGAGATGTGGATGAAGACTGTATTGTCAAAGGTGCACCGGTGATGATCGACGACCCACTGGTGATCAATGAGTACGTGAGCCTAGGTAAACCTTGTTCGGACACCAATGCAGTTCATGAGCACGATTGCAAGTTCCAACGTCCGTCGCGGTTTTCCTAAGCAACAACCGTCGATATACTCCAGGTGCATTAAGCCATAAAGGATGTTCGAATCCCGTGGTCAAGGCATTGCAAGGCGATCTAAGGCGACCGAATAACAGAAGTTAGGGTTTGATTGTTCGGTTACCGTGCACGTGCATGTCAGCAGGAGACCAATCCAATCCGGGCAATATATTATCATGACCGTGCATGAGAATTCGAAATTGGCTAAACACATCGCCGCTTTATTTCTCGTCGTCTCGACACGCCCGGAACCGTCCTGTAATGCTGACTTTCACTTTCGGTAATCCATTTTCTCCGCCAGTTGAGAAGTATCTGTATGGGCAAACAGGGAAACCGCTTCAGTATATGCGGGGAAGATGTGGACAAACAAAGACAATCTGTTTCCCCGCGGTCTGATCCCGGCAAAACCGTTAACCAATCAAATGATGCACAGCTTTGATATCAGTTTGTGGGGTAGCAACAGGTCAGGAAAGGTCAGGAGATGGTACAGATGACATGGACAGGTGACAAAGGATGAGTGGTAGATGCGACGGCGCAGCACTCTACGGGCGCCGTCTGCTCACTATTTGCAATTCTATCTAGTATATTACAGTCTAACTTCACTGACACCCCTATCTATTGCTCAACGACCATGTCGTACCGCATTCTCGTTTCTTCCCACTCAGACTTCATTTACACGCTCTCTTTCAATCCTACTTCGAATTCCTTGCATCTCGAACACAAGACGCACGCCGGTCACCATCCTTCCTGGATCACCTCCTCTCCGCACGACAAATCTTTGGTCTTTGCCGGCTTGGAGCATCCAGAGGGCAAGATCGTTGTCCTTAAGTTTGAGAATGGCAAGGGCACCCTGCAGAAAACCATTTCAAGCGGTGGCCGCGACCCTTGCTCGCTTCTTGCGACAGAGAAGGAGCTCTTCGTTGCCAATGTAAGCATCTCTCCCTCATGACCCGCGATAAAACTTGCTGACTCAATTCTTCTAGTACTCAGGCGACGGTATAGCTGTGGTTCCCATCTCGCATGGCCCGCCGTACCTTCTGGCATCATCCCCTGATACAGTTTTAATGAGCGGCACCGGGCCTAACAAGGTCAGACAATCGAGCTCTCACCCTCACGAAGTCGTGTCGATCGAAGAATTCGGCGAACTTCTCGTTCCCGATCTCGGCGCAGACAAAGTATGGCGGCTCAAGAAAACCTCAGAGGGCTGGAAGATCCAGGGACACATCCAATACGAAGCAGGAAGCGGGCCTAGACATGTCATTTACAAAGGTACTTACTAGCCATAACATTTACACTGTCGCCCTTTTTATGACGTCAATGGTCTTAGATGGATACCTGTACACCGCCCTCGAACTCAGCAATGAAGTCGCAAAGCACCGTTTGGGTCCTCTCCCTTCCGAGCCAGAGTTGATTACGGTTGCTCCAACGATGTTCAACCCACCTTCATCCCCGACCGACATGATAGTTGCTGAGATTCTCTTACCCAAGCCCAACTCGAGCTTCCCGACGCCTTACCTCTACGTTTCTAACCGGAACGACCCTTCGCCGGAGGGAGATACTGTTGCGATTTTCTCTCTCGCAAATCCGTCAAAGTTGGAACTTGTTAACGAGGTGAGGACGGGTTTGAAACATGTCAGAGGCATGGGGATCGGTGGACCGGACGACAAATACGTGGTTGTCGGCGGGCTCATTTCGGGAGGTGTAAAGGTGTTCGAAAGAGTGGATGGGGGCAAAGGTTTGAAACCTGTTGCTGCGGTTAAGGAAGTGGACGCGCCAATTGGATTCTTGTGGATGTGAACGACTTCATCTTTGATTACTTACTACATTGAACAATCGTATACAATGATTACTACACAATGTACAACTTCACGCAATAACATTTTCATCTCTGAGTTTAGCCACCTCTTCCGCACTGAGCCCCAAGTCCTTCATCAACACCTCATCCGTGTGCTCTCCAACCTCGGGACCAGCCCATCGAGGATGAGAATCGACACCCTCCAATACCGGTACCGTTCCCAACATTTTCACATTCCAGCCTCCTCCCTCTTTGGATTTCTTATTCTCCACCCAAACATCTCTCACGGCGCCTCTCGCCTCTATTTGGACATTCTCCACGACCTCCTTCACAGTAACCACACGTCCAACTGGCACTCCAGCCTTATTCATAACTTCTATCACCTCATCAGGCTGTCTTTTACCCGTCCAAGCTGAAATAGCGTCTTCAATCTCTTTTTGCCTTTGAACGCGATGGTGGTTGTGTTGATAATCGGGTCCGATGAGATCAGGACGGTCGATTGCCTGCATGAGTCGGTTGTAGATCGTATCGCCGTTGGCGCCGATGACGGTGTAGGTCGGGAGGGTTGGGTTGGAAGGGTCGGGTAAGCATGGGTAAGCGTTCGTAGGTACAATCCCGGTTACGGATGAGCCAGATGGACCGCGGATCTGTTGAAATAGTCAAACATGATCGGTTTCAGTAATAACATTGTCCAATACCTTTCCTTTGCGATCGTATTCGGGGATGATACCCTCCATGAGATTGAGCATGCTAGTCTGCTGTTAAGCGTCGGGGAGAAGAAGAAAAAAGTCTGACAGGCAAACGCACCTTTCAGTGATGCTCACGTCCACCGTTGACCCTTTCCCGTCCTTTTTCTGCCGGGCCAGCAGTGCTAGGACGGTACCGAACGCGGCGTGCAGACCTGCGATTGAATCTCCCAAGCTGATGTTCGGTCGAACAGGCGGACCTTCTAATCCACCCGTCTGGGGATCTGTGAAGCCGTTGATGTACCGGAACCCAGACTCTGCCTCACAAACGGAGGCGTACCCTGGTCGAGGAGCCCAAGGACCCGTCTGGCCATACCCACTTACTCGCGTAAAGATGAGAGATGGGTTGTGCGGATGTAGATGAGCCGGTCCCATTTCCCATTTTTCCAAGGCTACAAACGTGACGCCATGAGAAGATTCGACTAGAGAAAATATTCTTCAAACGACTGACTTCCAGGCTTGAAATTCTCTAGGATCACGTCGCTCCTTATGGCGAGTTGTTTCGCCAAGCTAATCGTGAATTGGTTAACATGTAATGTGCGCGAGGATCAGCACGTACTTTCTGCCTTCAGGTTTCCTCAAATCGATCGCAACGCTCTTCTTATTCCTCCCTATGCTTCTGAACCATGGGCTCGTTCCATCCACGTCGAGCTCTCTCCACACACGCAAAGGATCGCCGATACCAGGCGGCTCAATCTTGATGACCTCCGCCCCAAACTGGCTATACGGTGCACCGCCAAATTTAGCAAATTTAGTTCGTGACAGGCTTCGCGTACCCAAGGAGCTGACCACCAAACGGTCCCGCTATCAGTTGACCCATTTCTAGCACGCGTACGCCTGCCAGAGGAAGGTTACCTGGAGCCGAACTTGACATGACACGACTTGCAATGTTCATATTAGCAAGTTGCCGTTCTAGATGCGACTGTTGCGAAACTTACGAGTTGACCCTCGTGCTTCCATGCAATTGTATTTTGTGAGAAATGCGAGCCGATGCTGCTCGTGGTAGTGCTGTGGGGTTCATGTTGTGGTTCACTCAAGTTCTACCGCAGACCCAAACCTAGGGTTAGGTCATAACTTTGAACCACACGACGATGGCACCTCGAAAAAAGTCGAAGCCAAAGCCAAAACCTTTCACGAGCACCGGGAACCCTCACAGAGAAACCCGAAATGGTGTTCATCCTACTAATTCACGCGCCGTCCAATCACCCGAGAGCACTGCGGGACCCATCACTAGGTCTCGTGTTATGCGCGCCCATTCACCACCGCCTATCCATAGCATCCCTTCGGAGGTCCTTAGCGAAATCTTCATTCTTGCCTCGCTAACCGACCGGGAATTCTTCGAAAGGCCATACTTTTACGACAACGAGAGACGGACTCTCATACTTTGCGCCGTATGTTCTTCATGGCGGTTTCTGGCATTTTCCACCCCTCGATTGTGGAACAGGATCTCCATCAGTGTCTCACATGTTAAAGAGGACCAGGCTAAAAGGAAGGCTGCCGACCTTGTCCAATGGATTTCGCGCTCTCGTTCGCTCCCTCTCACACTACATGTATCCGGTCGTTTCAGCAATCCTTCGTACGGGGCAGTCCCTGACGCACCCATTATATCAGTTATCAATGACCACGCTGCTCGCTGGCAAACCTTGTACTTCGAACATTTTGATCCATCCGAGACATCGTTGTTGTTTCGCAATAATGGATGGCACTCGTTGCGGCGATTACGTTATGACTATTCAGATCCTGGGCCATGCCCAAACGAAAACGTTCCTTGGGCGCATCTCACGCACCTCGAAATTCAGGATTATACGCCCTATCGGGCCGCAGCAATGGTTTTCATGAAATGTCCGAAACTCGTGTGGTTATCGATCTTTCTTCATCCATTAGTAATTGGACAAAGTACACTTCCCATAATAATCTTGGAAGACTTGGTCACCTTCCGTCTTCATACGTACTGTCTGGCCGGTTTCCAATCAATCCTGGATCGGGTTCCAAGTTTGCCCTCTCTACGAGAATTTTCTGTTAATCAAATTGCAGGGGATATTGAACCGCTGTCGAACTTTTTTACACGATCATCTTGTACCCTTGATAGATTGGAGATTTGTGCAAGCGTCATGCCGGGGGACTACCTCGATATCCTGGCACACTCGTCTTGCGAGTCGCTCACTTCGCTTTCCATGCGTCCTGCACGTCTCGGTTTGTCAGTTGACGAAGAAGTACTTCAAAGACTTACCTTACATCGGAACGACGCCATATGCAGTCATTTATCGTCCTTGACGATCGAGTATCACATTCCAACTTCTTTACTCTCTGCAGCCCTGAACATGGTGAAGTCTCGAATTGAATCTGCTGCTGGCCAGGTACCAGAGGAGCCGGCGCTTCAGTGTCTCCGACTTCACGTCATATATCTCAAGAAAAACATGGCAAAACTGGATAAGGTTGGAAGGAGGAGTGGAATGGAATACAGCCGTAAAAGGACCGAATCCGGTTGCATCTCAGTTCTGTTTCGAAGACAAGGCTTCAGGGAACCGCCTGACTTCAGCGAAGCGTTTTGATCATTTTTGGGAGGTTGCGAATGTCGTGGTTACATTACGTTCATCATCATGAAAGTCGTTCCTTCTCACTATAGAGACCAGCTCATTTCCATTGTTTGCACCTCTCGGACTCTCAAACGCGCTACTTAGCTAAAAGCATTGGGTTGCCCCTATGGTAGCTTTGGACATTGTTATCGGGTAAATGCAAGTTTCTTATATGCCCTTTCATTAATTTCATTCGTCGAAATTTGTCGGGTGATCTGGCCGGCATAGCAGATATATACATATATTTAATTCATAATATAAAATCCTCGCACTCGACCTATGTAGTACCTGATCCACTCGCGCCACTACTACCAATGACACCTGCCGAGACTTTTATCGTCCACATATCCCAAGATTCGATCTTTGTTTTATCCGCTCCTTCCTGTACACACATCCCTCTATAAATTCCTGGTTTATACTCCCAGAACTCTGCCTCATCTTTAGGTGCCGAGTCGGGAATCTCTTTCATCGTTTTGTCAGGAATTGTGCCTTTAGGAAGACCCAATTTCTACAAAAAGCCCGTTACATGTCAGAAGCTAGACTTAAAATTGCGGTAAACCACTCACTTCGACGGATTTCTTCGTTGCCCGTTTCCAAAAAGCATGGTGAGAATCCAGGTCTACACTCGTGAATTTCGGATAGGCCTTCGCAATCTGACCATCCTTGAAATATACAACGCGCTTCCCGCCCGCTTTATTGCACTGGCGATGATTAATACGGGTTGAGAATAAAAAAAGAAGTGATCACTCACAGACCAATAGCCGTCGAGCACTGATACCTCTGCTGCTCTCCGGGAAAGATGGGAGCGTCGTTGCGTGCGGCGTTTGCCGGTAAATGATGAACGGCAAGTCGTGAGAGTTGTTTTCTCTCTTGTGTCTCGAACCTTAGGCTTCATTCAACGAAAACCAAACAGCTTCAAGAGTCGTTGTGAGCGACAACATGAAAGCCAGGTAACGGGAAAGGTTGCGATGGAGCTTTATGGATACTTGGCAAGTTGAACTAAACATTTTCTGCTCGACCCCCGCTTACTCAGTTGCGGGCAGTCATTCCCCCTCCTCCAGAAATCACTACACAGCCCAACTAAATCCTCTTGTTCTCGGCGGCAACGACGTACTCCGGAAGTAATGCCCACCTGCTCGCTTCCTGTGTCCATAGCCTAGCGCTGAAAACGACCGCCTCACACACTTTATCTGCTTGTCCTTACCCCGCGCGATAGCGGCAGACGGAGGTCGTAAGTCGCCTCCTGATCACATCTAGATGGACACTTTTTCGCTCGTCCCCCTCGGGCTTCTACCAGACAATGATTTGACGATGACTGACCGTCATATATGTTCGTAATGCCTTTCCCCTGCAAACTTCGTACCTTGTACATTGTCGGGCATTCCAAGCAAATGTCGTTTCTCTTGGCGCTTTGAAATTGGTTCTAGCAATGCCCGTTCTCCCCATGCGCTGGTGTTGGACATTGTTGGACGTCACAACGCCTCAGCAGGTTAAGCACCGAGCATTGTTCGCTATTGACATGCTTTACAGGTTAAAGCATGTCTCCACCTCTTTCACCCTTTCATCCACCTACCACAAGACCTCTTTGTTACGTGCCTCTTTCTATGCTTCACGAACAGCTTCGTAAGTTCGTAGACATATAAATAATTTAATATTTCTCCCCTCACCTCAGTACAAATATCCATTGGCATTAGATGTGTGATGTCATGATATCTCGCTTCAGGACCATGGTACTAGATGTTGATCCACCAGGCTTCTGCCCTCGTATTGTTTGGTCAAGTAACAGCAGCAGCATCGCTTGCATATGAACCAAGTGCCTATGACAGGCTAACAGCGCAATGAGGATACGAGGATCAGCTGAGGCTGACGGCGGCAACTCAGCGACGCTAAACAAGGCAAACAAATGTACACAATCATTGCCAGTGCCACGCACCCTCAGATATCTCCTCCAGTTGGCTGTGGAATGCTCCGCGTGAGGAGCCACGTGCCGCTAACTCTGTATCCTGCCAAAATGAGTTCCGAAATACCAACGGAAATTTTACACGACATCTTTCATCTTCTTTGCGATCAACCTATCGCTCTCCACGATTTAAATAACAAATCTCACTTTCACGAATTCCCGTGGGCCGTTGGACAGGTTTGCAGGCACTGGAGAGGGGCATTTCTGTCCCACACGCTTTTGTGGACCTCTTTTGCCCTAAAGCCTGGCAATTTCAGATCCGCTCACTTTGTTGAAATGAACCGCCGAGCGGCCTTATACCTCGAACGATCTGGACAGCAGCTTCTCACCATAGACGTGTCCATGCCGTGTTCAGGCACCCAAACATTTTCTAAAAAAATTTGGGGAATGCTATTATCGTGCATGAGGCGATGGAAAAAGGCCGATTTGAAGCTGGGAGGTGGAGCAAAGCTAGTCTTGGATGGACTCCTCAGGTACAGAGGGTGCATGTCAAGCCTCGAGTCCCTCAGGATGTCCATACCCGATTTCCTAGCCCAGGCGCGGCACTATAACGCATTCCAAATCGCGCCGCACCTAACTGAACTTGATCTATCCCACCCCGGATACGTGGCAACATGGCAGTTCCCATGGGCACAATTGACAAGGCTCAAACTTGAAATACTCCGCGGAGAGTTCGACAAGGGCAGCAATAATCCGTGGGGAGTTCTATTCCAGTTAGAAAATATCGAAGAATTACACATCATCATCTCAAGCATCGGCGTACCAAGGCGCCGTTCCCCACTTCCCATTACACGCCTTCCTAGCCTTCGGCTTCTCGAAATTTCCTTAGTCTTTGCCATGATGTTCTCCTGGTTCACTGCGCCTTCATTGGAACATCTTCACATACACGGGTGCGCCGAATTCTGCTACAATTGGTTGCATGATGAGCAGCCCAACGAAAGAGAAATAACGTCTTTAATTCAACGTTCATCTTGTCACATTCGCCGATTGATACTTGATGATTTTAGAGCGAAGGAGATGCGCATATTAATGAAAGCACTGGCCAGCGTCGAAGAGCTCGCTATTACTTACCCAATGCGAACCCTCGATGTAATACAGGATATTACAGGACTCGAGGGTTGCATCTACATGCCCAAAATGCGGGTATTGCAGGTTCGGACGCATATTGTTTACGAGGTAGAGAAAACAGTGACCGGGATTTCTCGCTTTTTGGAGGTTCGAGGGAAGGAATCGTCCCTTCCGAGCCACAACATTGTGCCGCTCGAGAAGTTTGTGATCTGGTTGACCTTCAAGTTATTCCCCGATGAGGTCTTGGAAGTGATGCGCAGTTGGCCATCCTTTGTTCAAGTTTATATCAATGGCTCGGTGCTCGAGCGATTGACTCCATCCCTTTGATTGTCGTGCTATCCTGGGCTTAGTACTGCATGAGTAGCGGATGCGGGAATTTGCTTGAACCTAGGGTACATTTAGTTTAGAATTTTTTGTACAAAAATTAGTCTTACACCTTTGCAACAGTGAATGTCCGCTATTCTGGAATTCGGCATGTCTCGGCAAGAGGTTACCACGATAAGGTCACACACCGCCATTGTCGCTCACGCGATGCCAAAATACGACCCCGACAAATGGATAGAACAACTCCTCCAATGTCAACACCTCCCAGAACAAGACATGAAAATCCTCTGCGACCGCGTGCGTGCCATTCTGATCGAAGAATCCAACATCCAGCCGGTCTCAACGCCGGTAACCATCTGCGGCGACATACACGGGCAGTTCTGGGATCTCTTGGAGCTGTTAAGGAAAGGTGGAATGGTACCCCAAACAAGTTACATCTTTATGGCACGTATGTGTTGCGTTCGGGGGTCGATTGTGGTATGCTTATGTACGTTGGCTGCTGCAGGGTGATTTTGTCGACCGGGGACATTACAGCCTAGAAACTGTTTCTCTCCTCTTAGCTCTCAAGGCACGACATCCAGACAAGGTGACTTTGCTGCGCGGAAATCATGAGAGCAGGCAGATAACCCAGGTTTACGGGTTCTACGGTGCGTTCGTTTTCTTGAACCGACGGTTTCGGTTCGATCTAAAGCTCGTCTTTCTGCTTGTTGTAGACGAATGCCAACAAAAGTACGGCAGCGCGGCGGTGTGGAAAGCATGTTGCAATGTATTTGACTATCTCAACTTGGCTGCAGTATGTTATCCATCCGCACACGATCTTCCGCAGTTACCTCATTCACAAACAGATTATCGATGGAACAACACTATGTGTGCACGGCGGACTCTCTCCAGACATTCGATCGCTGGACCAGATACGCATTCTGTCGCGGGCGCAGGAGATACCCCACGAAGGTGCATTCTGTGGTACGCGTGTTCCGCTAGCCCTTTTCCGTCCGCGCGCCCTTTATATATGCGGTCATTTTAGATCTGATGTGGTCAGATCCGGATGACATTGATAATTGGGCTGTCAGTCCGCGAGGCGCCGGATGGCTATTTGGCGATAGCGTCACTCGGGAGGTGCGCACCCCACCAACTTTGTATTTTAACTTCATTTACAGCTAATCTCATTCATACCACGACAGTTCAATCACGTAAATGCACTAACACTTATCGCCCGCGCCCACCAGCTAGTCCAGGAAGGCTACAAGTACATGTTCAACGAACAACTCGTCACGGTCTGGTCTGCTCCAAATTATTGCTATCGGTGTGGGAACGCGGCATCGATATTAACATTGGAAAGTGATGGCAGGAGGGAGTTTACGGTGTACAACGCAGCGCCGGAGAACGAGCGGGATAAGGGTATGCAGGTTAGACGGATGGTGAGTGCATTATCCGATTGCAACGGCAAAAATTACTTCTCACCCCAATTTTGAACAGAATACGATGCCTTACTTTGTATGATTGCGGTGAGGGTGATTTACGGCGACTTGCATATACTATGTACCTCCATTAATTAAACCATGCACGCATAAACAACAGCGGGACGTGCGATGGATTTTAGAAAATCAAGCCAAGAATATACCGCAGGCAAACGCCGAGATTTGATGTGCTCAGAGAAAAGCATTACGGAAGATTCACCCTCACAGAACGGAAATGAACTGAATGTCATAATTTTTTTCACTCGAAAGTTCGAATAGATTCATCAAAGGGTACGTTACACTCGTTACATGCGTTCAGCGTAAATCGAAAACCTACAAGAAACACAACATCTACTCTGACACCCATATCACCTCCTGCCATTCCCACCCCATCCTTTCTTTGCCGATTTAGGCGTTGGACTTTGCTTTCCACTAGGATCTTCGCCCTTTAGCAGATCAGCCATGTCATTGTTTTGCGCTGACACAGTAGTATTAATATTTTTAAGCGTACCACGGTCAGCCCCAGACTCAGTAGTCCCAGCGCCAGCCTTTGTGGTTTCCTTGGAATCTTTATTTGTGCTTGCGTCCTTGTTCGAATCCTTTCCACCGTCCTTGTTGCCGTCTTTTGAGGCGTCGGCACCTGAGCCTAAAGCATTGGAAACCATCCTTTCAAGCTTGTTACTAAATGATGACGTTGTGCTTGCACTCGTGGGACCATGTTCGCTTTCGTGCTTGGAAGGCGGCTTTGGAGGAGCTAGTTCCGGAGCTAGTCAAAACGTAACAAATCAGTCAACGTTATAATTCACCCGATCAACCGAACAATTTACCTGATGACGTGGCATTCGTATTTGATGTGGTTGAAATTTGTATTACGGGATTGGGCCTTCCAGTTGGCGCAGCGGTATTTTTCCGGTTGCTGCCCTTTTGTTCCTCCCCGACATCGGGAGCCATGGAGCCGTTGGTCCCATTCGTTGTCGTTGTCGAGGTGATAGTAGGGAAGACCGGGGCGCCCGGCTCAACAGGTGACTCTTCAGTTACGGGAGCTGGGATACCAAAGAGGCCGCGGATGAGGGTGATCATCTCATGTTGGGCAAGGGTAGCAGTAATAGGGCTGCGGGCACCCGTCGGCAAGAGGCTTCCGCGAGCGAATTCTCTCGCTCTTGCAATCATAAGCGTTGTCTCCAGGCCGAGCCTTTGCCCTTCTTCCAGCTCCAAGGGCTGTTCACGATGACACAGCGCTGCATAACGAGGAATGAGAAGATTGCGATCGACCTCGCAATCGTGATATGCCACGATCCGGTCAATATCGGGAGAGTCAAGTTTCTGCAGTTCACGGACTGCTAGATCTTTTACTTCGTGGAAAGACCACCTGTGCGCAAGTCTGAGGATCACTGTCCAATCTTCCACCGATGCATTATAAATTGAATATTTTCTGGATGGTACAAGTGAGATTGATTACTAACAGTGAAGAGTGAATGAACGACGTACGGGTTGTAAAACACCCATAGAAACCTCGCAAACTCGGCGGGTTTTAGTCCATCACCGAGGATGATCGCCGTCGATTCAGAGCCACCCTGCTTATGCGCACCAGGCGATGCAGAGCCAGCAAGCTTGTTACGGAAAAAAGTGGACTCTCTCTCAAAGAAGTATCTGTGAACACGGAATTGGACGTGTTCGACCTACGGAAGAAATCGGTGAAAGTTGGTTTCGCATTGGTTATCACGATGATCAGGCAGACTTACCATTAGATAGAGGTCTCCACCGTTTAGGAAATACTCATCGTGTCTGGTGAGACTCGTGAGACCAAAGGAGGAACTAGAATCGCCTTTGCTATGGGTCATCAAGACGGAATCTAGCTCAGTGAAGAAGAAAAAAGAGTAGAGGGGGGAGAGTTGAAGATAGTGATGGAAACCAAACTTCGAGAAGGTATATGAACCAGGGCGAATATCACCACGTGTATCTGCACGTTGCAAAGATCTTACTCGGCGAAAAAAGCGTTAACGTTATAAAACGGGGGACAACTTGACCCTGGTGATCCGGGTCGCCTGCCCACTGCCTGCAGGCAAGCGCTTCCACGTAAAACGGCGCCGTTCACCTTGCACAGCAGTAGGCGGATAGATATCCCTGGCCTCGAGGCCAGGTAAACAATGGCGCGGCGGTACTTACAGTGCATAGATGATAGTCGACCGTTTCAACTCCGATTGTTCGGTGACAAGCCGTGAGTAATTTAAAATTTTGCGACGTCAAGAATATTTTTGTAAGTAATGTATGTAAGTAATGTACATTTCGACTTGCGCGAGCCGTAAGACCTAACGAGAGAACCATGAAAAAATAGTACGACTACCCTCCGCAACAAGAACTCCTTCCATTGCGCACGTCTTCCCGCCAGTCAGTCTTTCCACGATGAGTACTGTGTTTTCGAGTTCCAACTAAGTATATGGAATTGATTACAAGAATTATATTGATGACAGTACCTTGATACCACGCGCCTCGGGTACGAGTGACTAAGTAATGACGCCCCTCACCATCAGTTCATCTGTGCTTCCATGTTCCTCTGCCTCCAACCGGGACCGTGCGACCGTTAGAGTTGAGATTTGGCCGTGGGTTGGGGGCAGAACAGGGAGCTGCCGAACATACACATCAGCGATGTAAACCGTGAAAGATGAATGTGTACCATACCAGGCTCCTGATTTGCTACCTCAGGTGGGAAACCAAACGCAATCACCACTTGCGCCCGAACGTCATCTTCTGTTATTCCAACTGGCAATGGACTAGCCGGAGGCGGTGGCGGAGGTGGAGATAGAGGTGTCCGAACTCTTAGCTCCTCTCGAACTTTAAATATGATTATTACAACGGGCAGTCCGATAAGCGTTGCCTCTTCTAGAGTGAGCATTTCCGAGCTGGAACACAGTTCCGCATAAAGTGGGACAAGAAATTCGCATCCAACCGAATATTTCAAATAGAGCGCGATACGCTCTGCCGTAGGTATATGGTGCTTTTGTAGCTCCCGGATAGCGTGGTTCTTGACTTCGGTGAATCCCCACTCGTGTGATAAGTCCAATATGTCAGACCAATCTTCAATTGACGCGTCGTACATTGAATACTTTCTGTATACAACCAGCCAAGTTAAATGGGCCCTACCGCGAAACCAATTGAAGCTTACGGAGTATAAAACACCCATAGCAGCTTTTCAAATTTAGCTGGATCCACGTCGACTATGATTGGCGACTCGTCGGAGTCGCCACGGTGGCCATTCGTTTGATCAGGAAGAAACTTTGTGGACCCCCCCTCAAAGATGTTGCTGTGCACCCGAAACTTAACCCCTCTAACCTATCAGAGCGCGTTCAATATGCTTATTGCCATCTTTAAACAAAGTATAGTACGTACTAAGAGATGGAGGTTGCCGCCGTTGATGTAACTCGAATATTGTGTGTGACGCTTTAGGCGCTGCCTTGGGGTAGAGCTGGAGACCGACAATGTGCGAGTCAAAGACATGTTTGTTCAACTGGCTGAGCGGTGCTTAGATATCTGGGAGATGAAGAAGATACAAACGCTTACTGGCATAAGCCCATCTAGCTTCATAAGTACAATGGCCGTGCGAGGCCTCGAGAAACTGACTGCGGAACAGTGCTTCCTTGTGTTCTTCGCAGCGTGCACGGTTTTGCCACGTGTCCACGATGTGCGGAACTCGGTGTATGTATCTCCAGATTTTTTTTGTTCAAGCCAACGACTGTCAGAACAATGCTAGCAACATTCTCGAAAGTGGTTTTATACGATGCCTGAATTCCGGATTTTGAAATGTTCCACGACTCAAAATGGCAATCACGATGCACGAAGAAGCACGGACGCGTGCATGTCCAATCCGATAATTGTCACAAGAATAAGGGGTTGTGGTACATTTACATCGTCTCAATCCACAAATTGTATTGAGAGCACCATGAAAAGAACGATTACCCTTGGCAGCAAGAACACACCATGATCCCAATCCATTGGTCCTTCCATCGGGCACATTTTCTCGCCATCCGGTGCCCCCAGGAGTACTGTTGAACTTTCAACATGTGTAGGAGCGGTTACAAGGACGGTTCAATGACAGTACCTTGGTGTCGTGGGCTTGGGGCCCGTTCACGGGCAACCACACTGACTACCGGTTCGTCCGTGATTCCATGATGTTCCTCTGCCTCCAACCGGGGCTGGGCGACCATTGGAACTGATGGTAGGTCTTGGGTTGTGGGCAAAACAGGGGACTGTCGATCATAAACGTCAGCGATCTGAATAGTGAAGGATGAACGTATACAACACCAGGCTGATTGGCGACCTCGAATGGGAAACCGAATGCGTGCAACACTCGTGCCCGGACATCGTCCGGCGTTATTCCAATCGGTAACGGGCTTTCTGGCGGCGGGGGCGGGGGCGGAGATTGGGGTGTTCGTACCCTTAACTCTTCTCTTAGTCGGAATATGATTATGGCAACAGGTAATCCGATGAGCTCGGCCTCTTCCAAGCCAAGCGTCTCGGAGCGGGAGCATAGTTCCACATAGAGTGGGATGAGATATTCGCAGCTGACATGATATTTCAGGTAAAGCGCGATGCGCTCCGCTATGGGCATGGAGAGCTTCTGCAACTCTCTTAGGGCCAGCCGCTTAGCCTGGACAAACGCCCATTCGTGGGCCAGTTCCAAAATGTCCGACCAATCCTCGATCGATGCGTCGTACTCTGAATATGTGCTGAAAACGACTGGGTAAGAACAGATTATATCAAAAAACCAATCAAAGCTCACTCGTTATAGAAGACCCATAATAACTTTTCAAACTTGATGGGATCGGCGTCGACGATGATGGGATGCTCGTCCGAGTATCCGCTGCTATGTGCGTGGCCGCAAGTTGGAACGGGCAAGAATCTTGAAGAATCCCGTTTGAAAAAATAACTGTGAACGCGGAATAGGACCCCACCGACCTGTCAGAGGTCATTCATTAATTAAGCCCGGTGAAACAAAATACTGTACGTACGAGGAGATGGAGATCACCACCATCGATGTAGTACCTTGCATTGCGGGTTGGACGCTGCCTCGAGTACGTTGGAGCAGATATCGTCACTGTGCGAGTCAAAGACATTTTCAACTAGGAAGAGTTGGGGACTTAGATATCTGAGAGATGAAGATATAGAGACGTTTATAAACCCCGTTCCACATCTATCTTCAAAAGCACAACGGTCAAGTGAGTGACCAAAATGGCGACTAAGGTTTACAATCTCTCCGCGTGGCGTACGACTCGGCCTCGAGGGACTGACCGCGGAGCAGTACTTCCGCTTCTACGCGGCTGCGTGCGTTTACACGTGGCCACGTCCGTTTTCCGCTGAATCTAACAAGTTCAAAGGTATTCTATGCTGTGACGCATATATCATGAATCCCCAGATATTCGAAGAAAGGATGCCAAAACCATCAAAACGAGAACAAAACTACATATTGTCTGTGGGTATGTGTCCGAGGACTAGATTATAAGGCAAGTGTTCTCTTCGCAGGACGATTTGCTGAACACACAATGCATTCCAACAAAGGCATCGGGAGAACCCACACGTTATCGTTATTGCTGTTTAGCGGTGAACGCTATCCACCGGTCTTGGACTCTGGAGGCTCAAACCCTTCGCCCTGGTTAACTGCTTACCTCGCCGTCCACCGTTTACTTCTCGCCTCCACACTTCTGCTTGCCAGTTCTTATTCTCGAAGATGACCCAAATAGCGAAGAAAACTTCCACCAGGTGAGTCACGATCAGCTGTTTGTTCAGATTCTCGCATTCAATGACCTGCGATCCGCAGGATCGCTGGGTGCTGTAGATAACAAAGAAACGCGTCGAGGTATATTAACAACAAACGCTCTTGAATCACGGTTGTCTGCCCCTCAAGCCGCATTAGGCAAGTATATCGACAAAAGATAGCGAAAAAAAGCGGCCACGGTGAGTCAACTGTTTATTCAGATTCTCCCGCTCAATTTACTGCATCCCATACCACCTAGTATACCAGGTTCCTGTACTCCGATCATCTAGATAACAAAAAACACGAGGTGAGTTAACGAACACTTGGATTCGCACGCAACTGCCAACATACGTGTTTCATTTGAGCGAGACAAAGACAGCGCACTTGACTCTGGAAATTTTTCAAAGAATGCCACATATCGTGCTTGAGCTTCCGCCTCGCGGTACTTTGGATGGTTTCTGTATGTCCTTGGGGGGAGAAGCCTCCCTCCGTCCGAGTTTCGCGTGCATCGTTAACAGTCACAAAATTTAGGTTGCTCCGGCTTATGGGCGGGAGGCTCCATATGCTCTGTGGGCTGGATCGGACTTGATTGAATTTGGACGCGATGTGGAAGAAAGTGATATTGGTACGAATGGATCCGAGGGTGACGCGTGACGCGTGACAGGCCAACCATGACGCCCAAAGTCAAGTTACGGCTATCTTTTGGCAATGTAACCAGGCTTGTACTGTCGATCCCACTTGATAAATGCGACACATTTGCCATTAACCCTCTCAAATGGCTGCGATTTCTAGGGTTTGCTATCTATGGACGACAAGGGTACCTCTCTACATCGGAAGCTGGCGCAGAGATCGACGATTATACAGCAGATATAAAGGCCCGTGTATACTATTTCATATCAAATGGTAGGGCGGATTGACGTGAGGTAAAACCTCGCTAACGTTGCTAACCTTTTCAGGTGAACCTCGCCTTGTCGATGTCGATGCGGTGGGCGACAGAACATCGGAGGCTTCAGACCTGTCTGCCCGCCGAAGTGAATTCAGGGCCAACGTGGTTGAGCGAGATGGGACCTGCGTGCTAACAGGAAATCCAGCGAGGCAATGCATTGCGTGCCATATCATTCCCCATGCGAAGGGAAGCAATGTGCGTCCTTACGAATCTTCTATAGCAACTTTCTCACTTAATCAAGTACATGTCGAACCTCATCCGTCACCGAGGTGAAGCATATGATTACGTCGATGACATTGATGACATTGATGACACTCGGAATGGACTTCTGCTACTTAGCTTGCTCCATCTCTCGTTTGGAGCTGGTGAATTAGCGTTCCTGAAGGTCTGCTGTTATTTCCATCCAGGGCTATCTGAAACTTAAGTATCTCATAGACTCCCAACTTTGCTTTGACTGTTGATGATATTCCTTACTGCCCGCGAAGGGGAGCCAATGAAGCGAGCCCGGACAGTCGCCTTACGTTGCACTATTTCGTCGACCCACTTCAGCTTGGCGACATGATCACCAATAACGCTCCCCGCAACGCTGATGCGCGGCAGCCTCAAGACACCAGCGAATGGCCACCTGCTATCATTCTTGATCTCTTCTATGCCGTGGCTGCTATGAACGCATGGAGTCCAAAACCCTTTATCAAATATGTCCGAGAACGATCAAAGGATGCTTATCACAATAGCGATGACGAAGATAATGACAATGTGTTGGATAATAGTGGACCAAGTCATGTCGATGCACAGATGGGCGATCAAATAACAGGATCTAAACGTTATGCTCTACGCAGCAGAAACAAGACGTCAAACATTCGCCCGGACGCAAGACGGTTCGCTGATTTGATGGATGGCGTGTGCGCACTGTGGATGCAGTCTTCGAGGGTGGACAAGCCAAAGCCGGAGGATGATCATGCTTCGAGTCTTACTCGCGACGAAAGCGTTAAGATGTGGTTACAATCAATAGAGGATCCCACAACAAATTAGATCATTTTTATCACTTTTCCGTAATGTGCATTGATAATCAGAGGACTCGTGGACCAGGAGAAAACGAGAACCTGGAGTAGAAAAAGAAGGGTATTGTACATGAGCATTGTATGGTCGGCGGGGAGCGTACTAGACGTAAGACCTGGAATGAGGCTAGGTATGAGTGAGCACGAGCTCTGTTTACCGACCATAGAGTAGCGTTCACTCTGTTTGGCTTAATAACGACACTGTCCCAACGGCATCCTTGCAAGCGGTTTCATACGACGTTCTAAATTCTAGGAATGTTTCGTGGCCCAAAATAGCAAACACAACGTGGTCGAATGACTGGTTGAACCGTGCACCAGGAGAAAGGTGTTCCGCCCAGGTTCGCGCGACCATATCGACCTTGTTCTTGAAGACCCCCGTCCCAAAACTTCCCAACACGACGTTCTTCACCCCTTCCTTCTCAAATAGGTACAATATCCGGGCCATCCTCTCCTTCATAGCGGCAGCAATCTTCGCTTCTATCTCCTCTGGCTCAAATTTCTCGCGTAACTTCCCGCGCATGAGACCAGCATTCACTGCGGGGCTCGTCACAACATCAACTTGTAAAGGCTCCACCCAATTTGCCTTGTCATCACGGAAAACGGTGATGCCCGGAGAATAAATCATTGAATGGGAATAAAAGCCGTCCTGAGGAGACGCCCTGTGTAGTTTGTAAAACTGCTGCGCCGTCGGCGACATCAAAATCGAATATAGGTTAGAAGAGCGCGCTATGGACTCTTCTTGGGCTTGCGAACCCGATAGGAAACCTCCACCTGGGTTCTTTGTCGACGCAAAGTTCAGGATGCCTATCTTCGCGTCAGGCACTCGATCCGACAGGTGACGCGCGCCTGCTAATGTGGATATCTCGAGGAGAGATACTTCGGTCCGAGGAGATGGTGTAGCTGGAGAGGCTTCTCTCCACGATGAAAGATTAGAGTCAGCGCCGTAAAATCGGGTGCCGCTCTCTGATTCCTTCGTCTTTTGGGAGAGATCATAGGTGATGCCTTTCGAAGTGTACGAGCCATTCTCAATGGCTTTGATTGTCTCCTCTGCTATTCCTTTGCGTCCTGGACGCGAGTCACTTGTCCTTGTCCTCGTGTTATCGGATGACATTTGTCAGGTGTGTGACTCGTCACCGTGACATGCTATGCATCTGACATCATAACTGAACGTTTGAACAAGAATCCTTTCGCTGTCAACGGGTTGATCAACGGCCACCCGTACTCGGGTTACCATACCCGTGCAGGTCTCTACCAAGGATATAAGACCTTCAATGCTGACACTCCGATATTCTTCAGTTTCATTCTGAGTGCCTCACCCCTCCTGCTCATATCCTCAATTTCTCTTCGAACAATGAAATTCTTTGCAGCCATCCTCACGGCGCTCCTATGCGTATCAGCCACACTCGCTCTTCCCTCTCCCCAATCGTTGTGCGACTCCCCAGTTTGTGGGGAAGACCCGACTTGCCCTAACGGATGGGATCCCGTTGTGACTGGAGATTGTTACCAGTGCTGCATCTAGATCTGTCAGGATCTTCAGCCGAAGGTATAGACGGTGAGCAACACGAATTGGAGAAAGAATTGAATAATGATTACTGGCAAATGGGGAAAAGGCGGATGTGTAGGCGACTAGGAAATACGGCTGCCAAGCCCGCCGAAATGCACTAAGCATGCTGGAACTTGATTTGAAGGTAGTCTACGTTATGTATCGTTGTTCGAGAGGACCGGACGTTATTTAATTCGCACACCGCACGGTGCTTTTTTGAGTACTTTTTTTTGATGAAACGGATCGTCGGATCCACACGGAGCTTTAAGTTAGAGGCAGTTCCTATCAGCTATTGCGATAAACAAAAAAGCGGTGTTCGATGTTTCAAAGGTCACCTATGATGCGAATATTCAGGCCATTGTTATCGCGGGCGCATTAAGGTGTTTTTCATTTCAAAATTTCTGAAACACTGTAATGCGACGGGCGAAATACTATTACCTCTATGACGGCGTCCGCAGTTCGAATTTCCGATTACAAAGTATGTTAGGGTATACCTGCTGGCATGTCAGCACCCGAGTCTTCAAGTTACGGGCTACGATGAGCGGCATTCGAAAGATATAAAAACCTTCAATTCTGACACCCCAATATTCTTCAGCTTCACTAGCGCCTTTCTAAACAGTGAGTCTCCTGCACATTTCCTCGATTTTATCAAAGATTGAGGCATCCCACAGACCCACCTATCTCTTTGAATAATATGAAATTATTTGCAGCCATCCTCACTGCGCTCCTATGTGCATCAGCCACCCTCGCTGTCCCTTCTCCCGTTTCATTGGAACGGTGCGACACTCCAACTTGTGGAGCCGAAGGGATAGAGCCTATTTGCGATCCCGGATATTATCCCAAAACGAGCGACAATTGTTTTCAATGCTGCTTCTAGATTGTCGGGACCTTCAGCTGAAGGTGCAGATGGTAAGCATATATAACGAAGGGGATAGAATTGAATAATGATGCGAATTTAGATGTGAAGGCGTGATATAGTTCAATGTTTTACATAAGTACCTCGTTGTGTATCATACCAACATTGTTCGCAAATGCACAACAAAAAGTCGTTGAAAAGTATTTCATTGTCGTTCAGATGTGTATTCCCTAGTTATAACCCGTGTGTTGAGGTGAAGTTGTTCACTTTCCTGATTTGCACGTCGACAAAGTTGGCAAAGATAATGGTACATTGGATAAAAATAGCGGGTGTCGCGCTGTCAAATCGATTTGAGTTTGTAGTATTACTATCGGCTGAGGAGCTTCTATCAGAGAACGCTTTAACGATGCCCAGCAACATTCCGTATGTTGCAGTTTCATTAAAAGTAATCGTATCGAGTGTCTTCCTTACTTTCAGATGGGGCATACTGGATTAGTCTAAACCCTCTTGTGCATGTTTGGGTCCGAGCCACGCGGTGATGAAGGTCGTAGCAGCGAGCAGCAGTGACATCCCCGATATTAGCCACAAATCATGTTATGTGGAACGTGATTTCCTGTGCGATCTTTAAGGTAAACCCGGCCCGGATTTTGGGTGGATTATGGAGGGCAGAATCATGTTCACTGCGAGAGCAGACATATTAGCTTCAGCCAAGTCCCGGAAATGTTGGCTAGACGTTCAGCGCTGTCAGGTGCACGGCACGCAACGACCTTGACGCCAGGAAGTCTAAAGGCTAGATCTTCGGAAGATCGGACCTACTGATATAGGTATATTACATCTGGATTGCGTTCAAATGGTAGCTATCCAAGGATCAACCAATCGATAGCATACGCGATACGTTTCAAATATCGACTTGTATAATTTACACGGATCAAGTACAGTAAGTGGAAATCTCAACCGCTACCTCCTATTCTAATCTCCGCTCTCTCTTCCGCCTCTTCCATTGCTTTCAACCTCTCTTTCATCATTTCCAAACTACGTTCCGTTTCATCTATCAAACTCGGGTCGGAATTTTTGTTGCGCAGACTTTCTAATCTCGTTTCCAGGAGCCTGATGGCCTTCTGTTTGGGCCCCGCGATACTTCCTGCCAAGGACAAAGAAGCATAGGACCTGACGAGCTGCACTATCTTGGCAAATTCCTTCTTTATCTTTTGGTCCAACCGCATGATGGCGTAATCAAGATTAATTACGATCGTGCGATTATCGTCGTGACCACTCTTCGCTTGATCGTATTGCATCTGTGCGTCTGGATCTAAAACCAAGTTCGTTTCTCGTTTCTCCCAAACCGATTCACAAATGGTATGATTCTCGGCAGTGTGACCGCAATGGCATGAGTTGCTTGGACGAGGGGTAGAGTAGCGACTTGCTACTGTGCCCACCGCTCTATTGACGGCGATGTATCCGAGCGGGTGGACGTGCAAAAGGGGGGAGGTTAATACGGCTGATGCGATTCTTATACCCCAATGTTTACGTTTTGCTAACCCAATTTTGCAGTTCGTGTAACATCCGGGATAGGAACATATTGAATTCAACAGATCGGAGGGGACCTTTTCCCAGACTAGTCGCGTCTGTCGCATGAGGTCCTCGTATTCGTCTATCTTCTATGGATGAATTAGCATGAATGTACGTAATTTATGGAGATAAGCCTACCATCTCGTTCCCTTTGTTCGAATTCTTTACCTTCTTCAGCTCTTCTTTCGTTTCCGAGAGGTTCTCCGCCTGAAGTATTGCGTTATCAATCCTGTCTTCGATCTCCTGTGATTTCTTTTGGAGACTTATGATTTCGTTCGTGGGCTGAGGTATACGAGTGTCGAGCCAGTTGAAAAGGTGAACGAGCTCTCGCAAGGCTTTAGTGTGAGATGCGTTCACAGCGTCTTCGTACTCTTCCAGATCTCTCCTGCTCATGGAGCTTTGGTCGCGGGTTCTACTAAGCTTTTTCCACAAAGCCAAAGGATTATCTAGCAAGAATTGGTTTTTGATGTCACTGCCAGGCTCAGGCCGTAAAGCGGGAGGCAAGGAATTTTGCTGAAAATTCAAACAAATTCGACTCGCGACATTGGTGAATAAGATCCCGATGTTGTTGGCAAGTGTGTTCGGAAAGATGGATGAAAGCATGGTCAATGCATAGTCGGTGGCAGCGCCGAGACGTTCTTCGGTGCCATTAGCTATTATAATGACGGCATTAACAATGGGGATGGTCTCTTCGATAGCTCTAGCGATACTGGCTTTGTGCTGATCATCTCGTTCGAGACCGCGAGTATCCGCAAGTCCGGGCGTATCAAGTACGCGCACCACAATCCCGTTTCTACTTGTGAGTTTGTACAGCCGGGCAGAGTTCGTCTGACTCTGATTTACATTTCCGCCAGCTTCATTGCTCTGGTCGTAAAAGGACTCGTAGTTTTGGGGATTTTTGCCGTTCAAGATGTTTGCGAGCAAGGAGAGGAAGGTTGTCTTCCCTTTCCCGGTTTCGCCTACAACAGACGGAGAAATTGAAAAGTGTTTCTAAAGCAAATGACGTTTCTTACCGATAAGTAGAATTGTGTATTCCCGACCGCTGGTTTTGATGATACCTTTTCCAAGGTCGGACATATTGCTAACCACGTAAGTGATTAGAGCGTAATAACCACATGTGTGAAGCATTGCTTACTTCAAAGGCACAGACCCACTGTCGTCGTTACTAGGTTAAATTTCGTTAGAATTGCAAATAGACGAACTTACTATTCATCGTCGACTGCCTTCATGTTTATAGTTCGCAAGTTTGATCTCTGAATAACGCTGTCTCGGGCAAACTTGATTCGTACGCTTAGCTGCGGAAGTTCAATCCAAGACCAGTGGCTTAAGAGGCCACTTCCACAGGGACGACAATTGAATGGGAATTACTAAAACATGATGCCTGGTGAGTGACTTCCTTTCGGGGCAGCAGGCTGTGGAAGGTGGCGTACATCGTGTAGATAAAGCCCTTACCGTATAGCAATAGCGATAGCCTTGCCTAGAACGTGATATAATCCCCGTTTAGGTAACTTGGTGCGGGCAAGGGCACGCCAGAAACATGAATTTGGAAGACGAAAAGAAAACAGTGAAAAAGGTATGATTGTCAATAAATTCCATTAGGCACCAACACAAGTTCTGGACAGAGACAATAATGATAGAGTGATTACGGCCGCTCCAAACCTTTCCTAGTCAAACAAGCGAGGCACGAGCGCGTTTGACAGAGATTTTTGGTGAGGGTGACGTGGATGCGGCGCGGCCAACGGCCTTTCTAACTACATATATCATGACAAGTTGAGGGTAGTGATGTTATATCACTCCTTCAGACGCAATCGTCTAGTACTAATGGTGTCTTGAAATCGCCAATCAATGACATTGATCCCCCTCTTTCCTGCCGATTACCGCAGCCCGCTCATTCAGTGTTCAGCGTCCCGCTGCCAGTGTAGTACAAAGTGAGTCGTGACACCGGTACGTTAAGCTTCATGTCAGATCTAGAAGGCTGCGGTGCCACAGCCTGAGTCAGGTTCACATCTTCCAAGTCTAGTCTAATTTTGGATCTCAAATAAAGATACTTTTGGGCACCCACAAATGATTTTTCGAGTGCGGCCAGGGCTAGTGATAAGCTGGTGTGCCTCAGTTCCTGTGACTGGTGCACGCAGGCATTTTCACGTTGAGAAAGGTGCGAGTGGAGCATAGGCTTTATCTATCTTGAGACGTTAAGGTACCATTTCACTCTGCATGGATCTCGGAACGTCGGAGAAAACGAATGAATTCCGTTTGAACTTTGTCGTGCACTCTATATAAGCCCTTAATAATAACATATGTAAACAAAACGCTCGGCACAACGTCTGTGACATCGCCGCTTACGTAAAACGCTGCCGGCCGCTTTTCTCTCCTTTGCCGCTGCAGTGCCGCACATCGCCTATGCGTTCTTGAGTGTCCCGTCAACGGTATGTCATCCATTTGCACCTGTTGAGGTTCTTTGCTAACTCAATCATAATTTAGTCCGTGTGTGGACTGATGGGATCAGATACGTCGCCAAGTACTCGCTGCACCAGCCAACGTTTGGCGATTGCAAGACACCGTTACTAGATGATTCCGTCTGAAGGAGTGATATAACATCAGTACCTTCAACTCGTTATCATCCCTCAGTTCTGCGGTTCAGGCCCATAAGGGTTGTGATTGACCACCTGGTGCGCGTTGCGAGTGCTTCCATCATTTGTCGTAGTATTGACGGGCATTCGTTTATAGCACTTTAACATTGATATGGTTAGAAAGGCCTTTGGCCGCGCGCATCCACGCCACCCTCACCAAAAATCTCTGTCAAACGTGCTCATGCCAGTTCGTGCCTCGCTCATTTGACTAGGAAAGGTTCGGAGCGGCCGTAATCACTCTATCATTATTGTCTCTGTCCAGAACCTGTGTCGGTGCCTAATGGAATTTATTGACAATCGTACCTTTTTCACTGTTTTCTTTTCGTCTTCCATATTCAAGTTTCTGGCGTGCCCTTGCCCGCGCCAAGTTACCTAAATGGAGATTATATCACGTTCTAGGCAAGGCCATCGAAGCGCTCAGCTATTGCTATACGGTAAGGGCTTTATCTACACGATGTACGCCACTTTCCACAGCCTGCTGCCCCGAAAGGAAGACAATCGCCAGGCATCATGTTTTAGTAATTCCCATTCAATTGTCGTCCCTGTGGAAGCGCCCTGTTAAGTCACTGGTCTTGGATTGAACTTCCGCAGCTAAGCGTACTGCGAATCTTTGGCCGAGGCAGCGTTATTCAGAGATCAAACCTGTGAACAGGATGGCGGGCGACGATGAATAGTAAGTTCCTCTATTTGCAGTTCTAACGAAATTTAACCTAGTAACGACGACAGTGGGTCTGTGCCTTTGAAGTAAGCAATACTTCACACATGTGGTTATTACACTCCAATCACTTATGTGGTTAGCAATGTGTCCGACCTTGGAAAAGGTATCATCAAAACCAGCGGTCGAGAATACACAATTTTACTTGTCGGTAAGAAACGTCATTTGCTTTAGAAACACTTTTCAATTTCTCCGTCTGTTGTAGGCGAAACCGGGAAAGGGAAGACAACCTTCCTGTCCTTGCTCGCAAACATCTTGAACGGCAAAAATCCCCAAAACTACGAGTCCTTTTACGACCAGAGCAATGAAGCTGGCGGAAATGTAAATCAGAGTCAGACGAACTCTGCCCGGCTGTACAAACTCACAAGTAGAAACGGGATTGTGGTGCGTGTACTTGATACGCCCGGACTTGCGGATACTCGCGGTCTCGAACGAGATGATCAGCACAAAGCCAGTATCGCTAGAGCAATCGAAGAGACCATCCCCATTGTCAATGCCGTCATTATAATAGCTAATGGCACCGAAGAACGTCTCGGCGCTGCCACCGACTATGCATTGACCACGCTTTCATCCATTTTTCCGAACACACTTGCCAACAACATCGGGATCTTATTCACCAATGTCGCGAGTCGAATTTGTTTGAATTTTCAGCAAAATTCCTTGCCTCCCGCTTTACGGCCTGAGCCTGGCAGTGACATCAAAAACCAATTCTTGCTAGATAATCCTTTGGCTTTGTGGAAAAAGCTTAGTAGGGCCCGCGACCAAAGCTCCATGAGCAGGAGAGATCTGGAAGAGTACGAAGACGCTGTGAACGCATCTCACACTAAAGCCTTGCGAGAGCTCGTTCACCTTTTCAACTGGCTCGACACTCGTATACCTCAGCCCACGAACGAAATCATAAGTCTCCAAAAGAAATCACAGGAGATCGAAGAAAGGATTGATAACGCGATACTTCAGGCGGAGAACCTCTCGGAAACGAAAGAAGAGCTGAAGAAGGTAAAGAATTCGAACAAAGGGAACGAGATGGTAGGCTTATCTGCACCATAAATTACGTATATTCATGCTAATTCATCCATAGAAGATAGACAAATACGAGGACCTCATGCGACAGACGCGACCAGTCTGGGAAAAGGTCCCCTCCGATCTGTTGAATTCAATATGTTCCTATCCCGGATGTCACACTAACTGCAAAATTGGGTTAGCAAAACGTAAACATTGGGGTATAAGGATCGCATCAGCCGTATTAACCTCCCCCCTTTTGTCCGTCCACCCGCTCGGATACATCGCCGTCAATAGAGCGGTGGGCGCAGTAGCAAGTCGCTACTCTACCCCTCGCCCAAGTAACTCATGCCATTGCGGTCACACTGCCGAAAATCATGCCGTTTGTAACTCGGTTTGGGAGAAACGAGAAACGAACTTGGTTTTAGATCCAGACGCACAGAGGCAATACGATCAAGCGAAGAATGGTCATGACGGTAATCGCACGATCATGATTAATCTTGATTACGCCATCATGCGATTGGAGCAAGATTTCAAGAAGGAATTCGCCAAGATAGTGCAGCTCGTCAGGTCCTATGCTTCTTTGTCCTTGGCAGGAAGTATCGCGGGACCCAAACAGAAGGCCATCAGGCTCCTGGAAATGAGATTAGAAAGTCTGCGCAACAAAAATTCCGACTCGAGTTTGATAGATGAAACGGAACGTAGTTTGCAAATGATGAAAGAGAGGTTGAATGCAGTGGAAAGAGCGGAAGAGAGAGGGGGGATTAGAATAGGAGGTAGCGGTTGAGATTTCCACTTACTGTACTTGATCCGTGTAAATTATGTTCGATGAGTCGTTTTTACAGTCTTTGAGCTCAAAGATACACACGGTTGGTTGATCCTTGGATAGCTACCATTTGAACGCAATCCAGATGTAATATACCTATATCAGTAGGTCCGATCTTCCGAAGATCTAGCCTTTAGTCTACACGTTTCAGCGCTCAGATGTCAGTTTTGGGGAAAGGATCATTCACGAGAGGAAATGGGATAGACTTTACTTTAGTGGGTCCTTGAGTCAAAACGGATGGCCCGAAACGCTGGGGGTCGGCAAAGCGAGCTGTGAGGGTGGGCGGGCACCGAGCAGGTCAGCCTTTCGACTTTCGATAGCGCGTCGGACTAAGAAGGAGGGAACACATCTGAAGGACAGCTTAGAGTCTTGCGGCCACTCCTTAGTTCGGACCTGAGAGAGGGAGTGGCGGGTGGGGTGCGAAAAGGTCCGGAGGCTGCTGTAACGCAACCGAGCAGCTCTAATGGCGCGTCATGAGAGCGAGAGGCTGGAGTCGGTCACGTCGGGTCTCGCCGTCTCGAGATGGCAGGAAAGACCATGGCACAGGCTGCACAGCCACTTCGCTATCTCACACGTAAATAGTAGAAATACGTTGGTAGGTACATAAATATTACGGTAACTCTCATTAGCTTTCAACTATTCCGGCAACGCTTTCGCACCCATCGTTCGCTCTTGATCATTCCAGCAACGCCATCCCACCATCGCTATTCGCACCGTCACTATTACACTCGCTTTCCAGTGATCCAACGCACAGTAGCTACCATTGTGACTTTGTAAAAATGCACCTTTTGCGATAGCAGATTTAGCCAAGAGATTGGCAGCGTGAGTAACCTGAGTCTACGTCTTTCAGAAGTTGTCAGAAATACGTTCTTTCACTGGGATTCTGAAATCAATATTTTTGTGGACCTCAAGTAGTTCGGTTCAGTTGCTCCGAATTTACATCTGAAATGTTCCTTGAAATCAACCATTTTTGTGATTTTTCATCTTGAGCTTTGCTAAGGCGAGATATTTGATTCTGCTAACAATTCTGCCCTATTTCTACCTAAGAAATAGGATGAGATGGACCGAGCGGATGGCAGGCGAATTCTAGACTCATCCAAAAGAATTCAACGACCTTGTCTAACGATGGGTCCACTCTTCCACCTATCGTCGATCGCCTTCGTTGTCCACTTCCCACGTCGCCTTCCCTCCTTCCACTCATCTAGAATCGCATCTCGTGCCTCCAGTACGCCACTAGTGGGCCGTCCATGAATAAATCCATCTGTCAGCCCGACATGCCAGTGCCCGCGCTCTCCTGTCACTCGAAGGATCATCTCCTCCTCATTCCTCCCCTCCTGGATGGAACAACGACTAAGTGGGAACGTAATTCCATGGTTTTTCCAGTTGTGTGCACACTGAACGAAGAGCTGACGTCCTTCCGCTGGCTTTGTGGAAGGCACTATCGCAATAGTACGAACAAAGCGTGCTTGAGCCACGAGCAAAGCCACCGCCACGCCGACTCCAAAAAACATATGAGACGCGCATAGACCCAGCCGTTGCCATGCAGGTCTCATCTCATAGTGTTTTTCTTCCGACGCAGAAGGCTTTTCTTTATTTTTGATGGAGATCTTCTCCAGGTCAGATACGAGCCGAGACCAGTGATTCCACGTCAAGTCAATCGCAGTGCCACTGTTATGTTATCTGTACTTAATTAGCTAGAAACCGTCGACGAAAAAATGAACGCACGTCATGAACAAGTCACAAGCTACCAATCCCAGCGCCCATGTCGCCCACCACGGTGGTGTCCGTTGAAAAATTGGTATGGTCTGGGTATCGACGAACTTGGACGGCGAACCAGACCTGATGCTTCTGAAATTGAAGAAGCGGGCGAAAAGGCCGGTTCTTGGGACAAGGACTCCGGCTTGCATCTTTGACTGAGTACGTCGAAGTCCGAGTCCGTCAGTCCGAGTCGGCGTTTGCCTCAAGGTTGTTGGCTTCGGAACATAACAGTGGCAAACTTCGGCTTGCCAGAATGGATAGCGACCAACTTCCCGACCTCGATTCCGATTTGATTCCTGTATGGTATCCGCGTCTGGACCTCGAGGCATGAGCTGAAATGCGAGTGAACATGCGCCGCTTTCCACGTTGCCGATGCACAGTCGTGGTAGAAGAACCGTTCAATTCTTGCGATAAAATGGCCCGCTGGCAGCCTCGATACGCGATACTACTACCTCTGTCAATTGCATCGACCTTGACGTCTGTTGTAAGTGTCAACATTTTTTATTTATCTTTTTTGCTCAACTATCCGAGAATAGCTGTTCCAGCGTGCTCGCTCTCGTGAATTTCCCCATCGTCCACGATTAATAAGAGTCACAGCTCAGCTCCAGCCATGAATTTAATCCCTATTCTCATCCTGCTCGGAATGCTCCCTTCCGCGATCTGTACAATGCATCCTTCGATGTATAAGAGGAGGACTATTGTCCCGTGGACGAAGTTGTTGTATACGAAACAATAGAAACGGCGGAATGCGTGGAAACTGGTGCTCTCTGCCACATGTTTAAGCGTCTGTGTCCACAAGGATGGTACGCCAATCCCGTGGATGGCTACTGGACCTGTTGCAAAAGGTAGAAATGTACTAGGGAGGAGACGGCACGGGAAACTTCTTGATCATGCACGTGTACTAAATTCGATTTTGTATGGCAATACATAGGCTCGCTCAAACTTCTGACATTGTCTCCATTTAGAAACAATTCTACCACTGCGAATAAGAAGCATCGGTTTGTATCATTCCGGATTCCGATCAACGGAATGGTTAATGGTGTCGAATGATCTCGCATCTTATCTCCTTTGTTCTGAAGTTGGTGTTGAGTTTAGATTTGATTCCTCCATTCAGCTCAATTGACTCGTTTGGGCGTCATTGTGACAAGGTGGACATGATAGTATTCGTTAGTTTCAGAAAAGTATACACCAGTAAGAAAACAGGCTCAGTACATTCGAAAACATCAACTTCGTAGCTAGATCCTTTTTCTCAAAACATTTCAACATCGTAAAAGTAGGGATCACCCAGTTTAGAATGATATCGCAATTAGCCCTTTTTGGACTTTTGCACTAAGCGTTCACGATCGGAGGAGTACCCCAAGGTTGAACTCCATAGGTGCCCTCCACAAACGCATTGGGCCAATTAGCATCGTTGTACAAGGGCTGCTGGAAACCTGGCGGCACAGTGAGGCTGTACTTCCAACTGTCGTCCGTAATATAGACGTCGTACGTCGAGCAATAGCAACTTTCGACATCGAGTGCGATGGCAGCGATCAACCCAGCCGGAGACACAAGAGTGTTCCAGGCATCCACGGCAATGACAATAGTGTCAGTGGGATAGGGGAGCGTGAATGTCCAACGCTGTGCTACTTCCCAGTCATTGCCTGACCCAATGAGATTCCCGTTGATGTACAGCGTGTAGGCGTTGTCAGCATCGATGGCGATGGTACCTGTATTGGCTAAAACGCCGATGGGCAAATTGATAGTCTTGCGGAACGCACGGTGGCCGACTGGGGCGTTGCTCGTGGGGGAAGTGACTTCGTTCGTCCAAATCCAATACGAGTTGGAGAGTGCTATTGAAGAGCCGGATGTCGGAGGTGCACTCGGCGTATGCCACGGAGAGCTATTCGCACTGCCTAATACTATGGCAAAAGGCCAACCGGCGTCACTATATCCCAGAGCCTGGAAGCCGGGCGTTGGACTGTTGGCACGCCAGGTGCTGTCAGTGACAATGGTCTGCGTCGTGGAGTCGGTGTACGTGATTTGGATAGCGCTGATAAGGGCCTCGGGGCTTTGAATTGTGTTGTGGATCTCGATGGCGAAGACGTTATTACATTCCGGGTTGAGCGTAACGCAGTACACTTGACCCTGTTCCCAATTATCACCCGATCCAATGTAGTCGCCGTTCACCCATAGAGTATAGTTGTTGTCGGCAGCGATGAGAATCTCTGCAGAGGAAGGGATTTTGCCATCTGGCGGGGTCAAGTCATAACGGAAATCGCCTATTGCTCCAGCTGCTACGTTTTCACTGTTGTCAATCCAAATCCAATTGGAATTACTGAAGTCGAGCGCAGCAGCACCAACAGCGTATAGCGCAAGGAGACCGCAAAGAAGAGCTACAGCAAGTGGGTTAGACACAGTAAATTGGAGAAGATGAAAGGCTCTACCTTTGAGAACCATCGTTGAAGAGATGTGCTGAGGTTTGGCGTGGAGCGTGAGGGTTTTTATACCCAAGGACGGACCAAATGCGCTAACAACGAGTTTGCCAGCTGACCACCTCCATTAGACATAGATCAAGCAGCGTGCATTCGTCTTGAAGGACGCAATGGAAGTCGTTTCTCCGAAAAGTAAAGCTCGTCTCTGGCTTGTCCGGGGGCTTTACACCTGAACGTGATGATAATTGATTGACATGCCTTATGTTTGTCTTCCCTTAGTCCATCTCACGTCATTATATCAGAACATACTGAGGAATGTCGAACCTCGATCAGCGCCGGATAGATTGTAGTTGAAGAAAAAGATCCCGAAATGCCGGGAATCTTGTGAATAAAATCACAGTTAACGCATAGCAGTTTTTGCCTCTCATCGATACAAATCGGGATGGTCGCAAGACTTCGGATCAGAGAGGGTATATTAGTAAGCTTCATTTTGCTGAGGTAGAAGCTCATCTGAACATACCTGGCCGGCAAAGCAAAATTACGAGAACATTATCATGATTTTATGACATGTAATCTCAGCCGCATTGTCCGCAGAACAAACATATTAAATGATGCCTGATTGCTCCACCGTTGTGACAGTATTCCTAGACTTGACGAGATCATTGATTCTTGTTCGATCCGTGATCGATCATTGGATGTGACAGGATCAATTGTAGCTAAGGCCCGAGGGTAAGTAGAAGACATTGTACAGCACCGAACACTACTGTTCTGATATGACAATTGCAGGGCTGGCACCAGCCCAGAACCCGGCAGAGGAACGAACGTTTGCTTCATGTTCTCACCTGTGTAGTTGTACTCCATTTTTGCCGTGACAAACGTTTTTGAAGTCGTGTTGATGAATTGCTGTCTTGTACGTTAAATCAGCCTTCTGACAACCGTGTACTAGGGATCGCGGAGATGTCGTAAGATACTAAGAATATTTCCGAATCGTGGAAAAAGAGAAAAAACATTACTGATGTCAAGAACTGTCGAAGCATAACAATTTCCAAAGACAGATGTCATCCCCGAAAAGGTGACGCCTCCTACGAAGAACCACATAGCAACTTGACTCGGATAAGATCGTATGCGACGCGTGCTGAGCCGCTTGAAAATACGCCAAGCGTTGTCGCTCCGGCTGCAAACATCCCGGGACTGCTTAGCCTGGCCGTGACATTGACCATCGTCGAACACTATAGTATACTCAGTATCTGTGCACGAGCCTGCTTGCAGAACCTACAAGTCAGCAGCGTGCTGGTTATGGAAAGTGCATGTACCGGCGAGTGCATGTCCCGGCTCTGATAACCGAGCTGTTGCATCAAATGCACGACATAACAAATAACGGGGGCTTTACAAAAGGCCAGAGCCGTGAGGGAACGCGGAGAGCGGAATACAACGGTTCGTGAATGTGTGTACTCACGAACGTAATTTGAGGAGATGAGTATCGATCGCGAGGCCTCAAGCTTCAGGGTAACTGGATAGGTGCACCACGCGTGATCAAACATCTGACAAGAATCGCTTGTTTTGGAAAATGGCTAGTACTATTTCGACCAGTGGTTTTGTTCAGTGTTAACACCGAAGACAATGAGGTGATGTCGTTTAGTGTGCCCAGTGAATGTCGGCATTGTGCAGGCAGCCAGCTGAAAGTAAGACAGATTCTAGCGCATGCTTTCGTTCCGCTGGTCCAAATATTTCCCCCCGAATTCCCAGGAGTTGAACCCGCCCAACCAGCGCTGGGATTCCCAGAGTGTACGACCGAGAGTGTGTGCGTGTGCAACTGCATTCCCAGATCGCCTTGAGCTTTCTTTCCTCAACAATGCAGTCATGCGATAAGCCGCGTGTTAAAGGCATATTTCCCAGAAGTGGTAATACAACCAGCATAAGGTCGTAAATGATCCAACGATGGATGTCTAAGAATCAATATGTCTTGTTAGGGCCCATGAGCCGCGTATGCGCAAGAAATTCCAAATGGAGGATGCATCTGGTTGGATTCGCAGGATGGAACGTTTCACGGCTGTTTTAAATTTGAGCGTCAACAGTCGGTTTGTACCGGCAACTTGACTCAAAGGCAGTGGGCATGTGAAGGTTTTTGAATCTTTTCATCTACAAAGTATTCCCCCTTGGTGTGGCACGACCCAGTTCAAAGCAAGTAAAAAACTTGAAGGCCAACCAAGGGCCTGAACAACTGTTACCCCAGAGAGCCTGCAGTGTCCGATGATGTACCACGCAATGACTTGAATCTATCGCAACTTTGACCAGACGATCCTGAGGCCCGGCGGAGTCTTGCAGATATTTTGTATCACGAATGGTAGAATGGGCAAAGGAAGAGAGATAGAGTCGAAGTTCGGTTCCGCATTTTTCGGGTCTCGACCGCCCGCCGCACCACACTTTTCTTGGCAAGTCACGTCGTCATTCCAAGCGGCTCCCCAAAAAAGAAAAAGACCGTATATTCCACAACACATAGACTACTAGTAGTAACAAATTAACGAGCAGCAATTACAGCGCGTATGAACTACAATAATAGCGACAACGAAACCCCGCCCACTTATGCGGTACGAGGAGGAGAGAAAAATGAACGGAAACGGGTGAATAAATTACTAAAATAACCTTTCCCTGAATCTCCCCCTTGTTTATTCTTTACTGATGGTACACTTTGAGACTTGATTATATCGGCAGCCTAAGGAAACAGTCAGCCCAACATCATGGACGGAATCATAAAAGGAACTCGCCTTCTCTGCGATAGCGTACACTGTCATTTGCGTATGTGCAGATATTTGAATAGGAATAACAGACGCGTCGACCTTTGTGTTTCGTCAGCACCGAAATCGAACGCAGAGGTAGAATCTACTTACCACCCGTAGATTATCAGTACCATACACCCTCAAACTTGCATCCACCACACCACCATCCGCGCGTGGCAACATCGACGCCGTACCAATCGGATGAAATATTGTCTGGACCGTATTCTTGATCCATCCCTTCAACTGCTCGTCAGATTGCACATCTTCCCCGGGCAACAGTTCCCCTCGGCCAATCTCTGCCATCGGGCCCGTCTTTGCCACTTTGCGGATAAATTTGATAGCATCCACCATGATACTCATGTCTGCTTCATTGTCCAACGCTTTCATGTCAATGAGGGGGGATGTAAAAGGATCAGCAGATCCTATATGCACCGAACCACGCGAGAAGGGGTGTAAGAGAGCGACAAAGAAGGAGAAGTAGCGTTTTCCTGGTTTTGGTACTGTTCCAGGAGCGGGAAGACATCCAGGGAACGGTGCAAACCTTGTCCAACGATTAGATCATCTTGTATAATCCGTAAGAAGACCGGCTTACTCAAGATGAGGAATATTGGATTTGATCCACTCCTTTTGCTTCTTGACCGTTTTTGACTCGGCAGGTCCGCTGACTTTAATGGACTCTACGCCCTTGACGATTGAACTTTCGTCGGAGAATGAAGCGACCGGGATATAGGCGAACATCTGCGAAGGGACAGAAGATAGCATGCCACGTTTTTGCTCTTGACTGTTAACAGACGGATCAGTACGAAGTCGCGGAAAAAAAGACTGGCGTGAGACACGCACTAGAGCATCCATTCTTGACCAGCGCGTGCAGGGTCAGTCAGCAAGAGCTCGAAGGAGTCAACGTTGTCGTCCATTTCTTGGGTAAATGGGACCCAAAAATGATCCTATAAAAGGTTTAAACGGTATTCGACACACGTGTGAAAAGTGAATACCTCTGTACAGGATTAGAATCGGCCGTTACGAATAAGACGAAGAAACACGTACGAAGATTCTGGCCAACTCCGGGAAGATCGAGGAGAACGGTAATTCCGTGTGACTCTAAGAGCTTCTTGTTCCCAATGCCTAACAATCGCTCAATATCACCTACTTCGGAACCGACAAAAGATACTTACCAGATAGCTCGAGGATCTGGGGAGTTTGGAAGGATCCTGATCGGAAATGAGTAACCCGCTTTAAGCTAAATTTAAAAAAGCAAATCCACCTCCGCATACAATGACTTCCTTCTTGGCAGAGACAGTCACCGTCTCCCCAGCTCTCTTAAACTCTGCTCCACTCGCAACCAACTTGCCTTGTTTTTTCTCACTGTGGAACAAAACACGGGTAACATGCGCTTCAGTTATCACATGCAGATTGGCTCTGCCTTTGTTCGGCAGATAGTATGCCTATATGAACAATGAACATCTCTAGAAGACTTGAGGAAAAAGGAAAAACGCACCGTTGCAGACGAAGAACGGACAACTTCAGTTGGGTGAATGGTTTGGTACGTGCCCATAATTCCAGTATTATCACCCGAAGTCTACAAAGGCTGGTTAACCCTCCATTCGATGGCGTACGATGAAAAAAATACTTACACCATCGGGATTGTGTTTAATCCCGAAAGCCTCAAGGGTCGAACGAAAAGGTGTATTTGTTTCACTAACCCATCTAGGGGTGGAAATTTGTACAGGACCATCGGTTCCGTGGATGTTAGCGTCGGGTTGAAGATTGACTTTGGACAGATCTTCAGGGTTGGTAGAGAGTGATTCAGACTAGATACCGGTACAACGTCGGCTTTATTCTCGGAACAACCAAGAAGGATAAATACCTTTTTGAAGTACTGCAGAAGGGATTGCCAGTTCCATCCAGGAGAGCCGAGAGCTTCGAAGGCTGCATTTCGTCGGTAAGAGCTCTAAGAAACTCAAAAATCTACAAACCATCGTATTCTTTAGCGTTTCCTCTACGAAAGCCAAGTTAATTAGTTATTACGTAGTTTTAATAAAGTAAAGCTTACCGGGAAACCTCCATAATGTTTAGCTTGTACAAATGTCAGCTTCACAGCGAAATACAAAGATATCCCATTCTCACAATACTCGAACCTCCCAATCCCTTACCCCTATATCGACAGCGTCACTTTGCATTCCAGGAAACAGAGGTCGCCGCAACTAACCTGTTGAGTATAATCTGGCGATCATTGCAATGAGGCTGCGGAGCCGTCTGGAACATCCAATCAACATCCGCATTTCCCAAATTCTTCATCGCGAATCCTTGAAACAAGACCATCGTCAAGACTATGCTTCAACCAACCCAACATGGGGACGCTCACCGGGAATCATGGTATCGACGTTCTCCGATTGGTCTTTTCCAGCTTCGATAACACAAACGCTGACATCTGGGTTTTCCGATAGACGAGCGGCGACGACGAGTCCCGCTGTTCCGCCTCCAATGACGATATAGTCGAAAGATGTTTGGGAGGCCATGACGTTGATACAAAGAAATTAACGGGGAAAGTTAACGAGTGACTGGTGGTACTTGGCGCTGAGCGCGGCAAGAGCGAGAGCCTAAAGCCTACTTGAGGGGAGATGCACAGAGAAAACGAAGCGAGATGCGATAAACGCAACGTAACCCCTTGGGCCTTAAAAGTATACACATACCTCCTTTATGAGCAGTACCTTCTTCTAAATATATACTAGTGACAGCACGACTGATTTAGTGCGCCGGATTGATTTTTTGGTGAGAAGGTTACGTCAGGGTGATTATGAGGCTTTGTCATGGATATGAACTTATTGGATTCTTCTCCCGGACGACGCTACTGAGTTGGCTAAGCTCTGTATGGCAACGGGCTTGAAAGTAGCGTAGAACTTATACCTCGTGATGGCTGGAGAACAAACCCGAGTGAGCGGACCACCATTACAGCATTTGGGCCTACGTAGACCTTGTGATCATGAAATCATTAAACGTTAATGCTGATATGAGCTTCTTCCGCGATTAACCACTTTCAAGCAGTGGAGAGATAACGACGTTTGACATGCGTGGAAGTCTAGGTCTTGGAAACGGGTGGTCATGAGGCCTGGCGGGTGCCTTGCGAGAACGTTGTGTGGGGAAAGCGTTGGCAGGCGCTTCGCCGGCATACGTCACAGCGTCAAGACCCTGACGAGGACGACAATGCTTATCGATTGATCCCTCATCCACGCTTCAGTTGCTCCGTCCTCGAGCCGGCGACTAGGACCAGCCCTACACAAGCAACTTCTGGATTTGGTGATTCATTATCTCGCTGCCGTCATAGAAGTTGTCCCTAAATAAGTAAAATAAAGTTCCATAAATCATTTGCCGAGTGGCACGACAGCTGTGCCGATGGAATTCCGCGTGCAGGGTAGGAACGCCACGCGAATGCAAAGGGCTGCAGCGGGTCGCGACCATGGCACCGATCATTGCCAGCCGGCCGCCTGTTAGCTTGGTTTGATGTCTCCAGAAAAGACAAAGCGCCACACATGTCTATTCTTATGTCGTCCCTTTCATTTGTCCGTGACATTGACAGATGTGCACCTTGACATTAGTTGAAGGCGGTTGATATGCGAAGCCGAATAACCTGACATAGACGAGTGGACGGTGTTTCTTCGGAGTCAATCTGGACAAATCCCACTGTTATCGGATCTTACCTTCTTGATGATCAGCGATACTACTCCACCCGGTAGAGTATCCTCCGCTCAGCCCGGCGTCGTCGATATCGTTCTTGCAACGAGGCATGCCTAGGAATCATAAATCAATCATAAGACAGGGTATCCAAAATAATTTCAGATCTCTAATCGCCTTTCTGGCGGCGTCCATCCCCAGCCAAACCATCCTTCCAGCATATCCTTCATCGGAACAAGAGGCGCAAGAGTGCACCTCAACCTTCCTCTCCACAACGCCCACCCCACTGCTAACTTACTAGACCATTCCTCTCTTTGCCTCTTATTTCCCTCCTCATCTCCAAGCCAGAAATGGAAATGCCACCATCCATATCCACATGTGCCATATTCGCCTTGATCGATGTACGGCATGTCTCCAAAGTACATGGAGATGAAACGTTCAGGGTAAAGAAAGAATAGGGCATTGAATATCGTTTGGTCTTTACCCACGAAGTAGGATAAGGATAGGTAATAATCGTGATAGGCGTAAAATGTTCTGGACCACCATTGTGCGGCACTTGGGGAACCCCCAAAGAACGAACCTGGGTAAGACGTCAATATATGCGCAGAGAGAGTGGGCGAACACAAACATACCTTCACTAAAGTCGACATCTACGGGTCCCTGATCCTCTCTCCAGTACCTTTGCGACCGATAAGGCATTCCCGCAACGGGGAAAAATATCAGATCCTCCTTTTTCTCCCCGCTTTTTCTTGCACCCTGTTCAAACACCTGCGTGACTCTCCTCGGGTCAGGCCAAGCCGTATACCAATGGTCGTCTCTAAAACTGCCAGCGTCGTTCCAAAACACGTAGTCGTACGTTTTTCCTGATTTATTGACGTTGTTGATAGCCTCGCTGAGGAAATATGCCTTGGCGTTCCACACGGCGTAGAGTTCGGGCGAGTGACGGTGTTTTTCCCGGTCTTGTGAGTGCATGAGGGTATAGTTGGACTGGAGGCCTCTCAGTGGGGGCACATCAAAGGGCGAGGAAAAGGTGGTATTGAGGGTCATAGGAAAAGAGGAAGGTCGGGCAGAGGAAATGAGATCAGAGGATTCGGGAGGCGCAAAGAAGTAGACATCTGTGCTGATTTGGCCGAGGAAGCGCTTGAGCCAGGCTTCGTAGTCTGATTGAGAATGCTTGGAATTTTTTAGTGGGAAGAGCGCGGAGACGAGTAGGATGCGCGGTAATGAGGTTGAAGTTGAGTTTGAGCCGTCGGCAGGGCTAATGTGGGCGAATTTCTCTGCGATAAGTGAACTGCGGATGGCAGGAGAGGTGAAGTAGAGCAAAGCGAGAAGAGATGCAATGCAGAACGCGAGGAGGAGAAAACGGACTCGACGACTGTTTAGGGTGGCACGAGCGTTCATTATAATCACATTCTCCTGCCAGCTGTCGAGTGGGAAACGATAAGGATCTGTGATGCGTTTCGTCCGCCACAGTATTTTAACCAGCCTGAGGGGACTACGAACACAGCATTACACGACTGGCCCGGATGCAAAACATACAGTATCAAGAACACCAAAGGATACAGGAACTATCGCTGCAATATTTACGTCCCTCTCAGGAAAAGAGGCCTTACAACTCCCACCGCGCTTCTCAGATCTCAAGAAAAGCCTTTGGAGAGATGCCCTGGTCGAGAGCTGGAGGCAAGTCTTGAATGAACTTCACGAAAGGGTAATCACCATTGCTGACCGTGGGACGGAGGTGAGATCATTTTCATCGCCATGCAACCCTAAACGTTCCATCATATCGTTCCTGGCCGCAGATAATACCCCAAGTCGAATTCAACGACCTCAAGGCTGGTTTATCCGATGACCAAATTGCGCACATAAGACAGGTTGGAACCGTTGTAGTTAGAGGCGGCATTCCAAAGCACGTACGTACCTATGTGTTCCCTAACCCGGGTCTATATTTAGTCTCCACCAGGAAGCACTTGCATGGAAAGCAGATATACAAGCCTACATAGCACATAACAAAGATCAAATCGAAGGTACGCTCCTTCCAATCACGGGGGTGCCATGCTAAACCCAATCCAGGTTTCCCAGACGACAACATCCAAGTTTACGAGTTATATAACAGCCCTTCCCAACTTGCCGCCCGAACCCACCCCAATGCAATCGCAACTCAGCGATTCCTCCTCTCACTCTGGCACAAATCGGACCCATCTTCCCTCGTTGACTTGTCCAACCCGATTTCCTACTTTGACCGGCTCAGATTCCGCCAACCGGGAGATAACAAGTTCTCCCTCGGCCCACACGTCGATGGAGGATCCGTCGAGCACTGGGAAGACCCAGAGTATCGGAGCTGTTTCCACAGGATCTTACAGGGTGGCAGCGAATGGAGATTGCATGACTCATTCGATGCTTCACCCAGGATTAATGCCAGGCACGACTTGTACACTGTGCCGTAAGCACATTCCTCCTCCATTCGCAACCACTCTTTTCTAACTATCGATTCGAAACCTACAGAAACAAATGCTCCATCTTCCGTGCTTGGCAAGGATGGACATCCATGTCCGACACAGGGCCAACCCAAGGCACACTCCAAGTCTTTCCCGACCTGCTCCTTGGCTCTGCCTACATCTTACTCCGACCTTTCTTCCGCCCCCTCAAACTTAGCAGCACCCCTGCTGGCGATAACACCAAACACAATACCCCGTCTCTCAAGTTTGAAGACTGGACCGTCAACCTCGACTCTCCCGAATTTCCTGGGAGCATTCTCGGGAACACTCAAGAGCTGAACGAGCGAACCCATCCTCATCTTGATCTAGCCAAGACGATGGTGTCAGTGCCTAGAGTGGATCCTGGCGATCAGGTGTTCTGTACGTATACCATTTCCACGTCGCCTGGTCTAGAGGACCTTGACTAATCAATAATCGGATTGAATACGTACGTATGGTACACACACGCAGGGCACTGCGACGTCATACATGCCGTCGAAAGTCAACACCGTGGAACCTCCGATTCTTCCGTGATGTACATCCCCACAGCACCCCTTACAATAGACAAGTTACGTGTCCCCTTCACAACAAAAAGGGGAAAAAAACGTGTAGCATGTTTGCTAACTGTCTATCAGTGCTCATTATTTGCGTCTTCAACGCGAGAACTTTGTAGCTGGGTTGCCCCCTCCGTACGTACAACATTCCGATTAGGCCTTCATTTCCCCTTGATAATATTTTGCGGTGGTCATAGCGACTTTCCCGGGGGTCGTGGCGAATCGGAATGTATCGGCCGAGCTACGATAGACGTCCTCAAATCGACTGAAGCGCGTCGGACGGCGGGGTTTGAGCCATTTGTCGCCTCGGCTGGTGGAGAGAACGTACAGGTGGTCCAAAGAGCGAATCAAGCATTGGGTTTGTAAGTTTCGATTTACTGGTAACCGGTGCGGATATAGATGCGGATGTAAGAGTGTAAGATAAACAAGGATAAAGTGATTTTTCGAGTACAAATGGAGGTGGGAGAGGACTCGAGTCAAAACATCTCGAAGGAGATACTTAAGACATATACTCGCGTTTTCTGTTTAATTGACGGTGGCGTTTTTGTGGCGCAGCAACGATATCATAACGTTCCGGACCGTGCGGTGGACATCTATATGACGTTACGACGCACAAGCTGAGGTAGGTAATGGCGATTAAGCAACTCTCGCGTCAGTGTTCGTCATGGGTCCCGTCATTCGTGGCCTAAATCTCCCTCAAGTATGTCACTACCCACGTCAGATGAATCTTGATTGAATGTAGTGAGATCCGCACGGCTCGGTTACTTCACACCGCCAACTAAACGTACATTAAAAGGTGGAAGGCTCGTCTGGCATAGCTTCGACAATCTTTTCTTTCCGATCATTCACAGCGTACTCCTCAGGGATACACCACAGGCCTCCAACGAAACGTGCAACAAGACAAAAACCCTGGCATATCTAGGGGAACGTAAGTGATGAGACCATCATTTGTATATAACAGTTAGCAGAAAAGGGGAAGTATTTTCAATATTGCTATCCTGTATGACCTCTGTTGGGGAGACCAGTGGCCGATGCAAGGCCGATGCGAACAAGCTCTGATAAAAATTGGGAACTACGCGGGGGCTCGCGGTCTGAAGACTCAAAGGCGCTGGGGAACCCACTTTGTGAACGTCAGAATTTACACTGAGTCATCCCGAAGCGGAATTCACTGGTGCATGATAGCCTATAGGACCGCATTAACCGCTACATTGTCCAGGCCGGTCGCCGGGCACAGTGCCTATGAAACTCGAATCAAGAATCTCCAATCTCATTCACAAATCACAACATACAAAGCATAATGTATAACAAGAGCAACGTCACATAGTAGGCATCCTATCGATTCCCGCACATCTAAGAAAAAATTACATAACACAGACAACAGTGATTGCACATACACAGACAACAGTGATTGCACATTAACTGACCTATAGTAAATGTTTCGGTAAATACATTCCAGTGGCTACGAAAAATTTATGTCAGGAAGAGACAACCATGTGATGACCTATTCAAGTTTAGAGGACAACGACACCCACTGGCACTTCCCACTTTATGACTACGAAGAATTTACATAAGATGGACAACTATGCGATCGTATATTCCCATTCGCAGACCTATACATGTCCCCCAGTTAGATTCGGAGTGTGAGGGGGACAGCGAGAGCGACCGATGCGCAGAGGAAGGCAAGGAGGACGATGGCTGATAATCTCATAATGGTGACAAAAAGGCAGATAAAGCTACAGTGGCCGAGTCAGAGTCTGATCGAAGCGACACAGGCAAGGTATTTTGGTTTTGTACAAGAAAAAAATCGCAAATGCCAGTCGTCCAAGAATTATTTCATTTTTGTGATATGAAGTCAACATACCTTTCCTTATTTGAATGTTGGCGAAGCTTCGAAGAAAGCCTAATGAAAGATTTGATACGGAAACGTGCTGCATTGATAAAAGACAGTTTAAATCCTTGATGTAAGAAGCGGCCGAATCTGGTTGTCCGTATATCGAACGCTTCCCTGCCTTATATTTTTACTCTTCAGTCTGTATTTCGATCAACCCGGAATTCCTATCTGAGAACATAAATGCTTCTTGGAACGAACATTGCCATACCAACAATGGCCATCATCGAGCGTCTGACCTACCATGCACCGCTAAGCAGCATACAGGGAATTTGTTCCGGTTATATCCTTGCGCACGACTCAGTTTGTAAAGTAGCCATTTCCACAGCGGAGGAATAGTTTATTACCATCCTAAAGATGAAGGCGATGTAATCCGCCTCTTGGAAGGGGCCGAAGAAAAGCTAGCACTTAGATGTATAATCTTCTATACTAGGTTCTTGAGTCGCTCTGTGCACAAAGCTGACTCAGAAACCCGTAAAAGGAGTAGCTAGGTTCTTTCGACCCATCCAGGATTTTATGAAGCCTGTACTCGGTGCACGATCTGCATGCCAATACTTTTACATGTCTGTAGTAAGATTCTGGAGCAGTTCACGGTCCATTCGCCGAGACAGCGAGAGTCCGGGGTACGTTACCCAATGGAGAAGCTTAAATCCAAATACGTACGTCTAAGCGTTTCATGTCAGATGTCTTTGGGGAAAGGATCATTCACGAGAGTCAAAACGGATGAGCGAAGCCCTGGGAGGGACTCCCGACCCGAAACGTTGGGGGTCGGCAGGGCGAGCTGTGAGTAGGTCAGCCGTTTGACCTAAGTTTGACAGCGCGTCGGACTAAGAGGGAGGGAAGACGTCTGAAGGTCGGCTTATCTTCCTTAGTTCGGACCTGAGAGAGAGGGAGTTGCGAAAAGATCCGGAAGCTGCTGTAACGCATTACGCAACCGAGCAGCTCTAATGGCGAGATGGCAGGGAAAGAGAAGACCGTGACACAGCCACTTCGCTATCATGATCTCACACGTGGGCTACATTCCACACTTCAAGCATGCCTCGGCCAGCTTAGAGCCTAGTAGGATGTCTTCGATTTGGTGTACTCCCATCGAGGATCGAGGACCGGTGACCATGTAGCTTCCGATTATTATTTTTTTGATGAAACGGATCCCGCCACTGAAGCTTCAAACAGTTCTTGCTATCAGCCACTGCTAAAAAGTGACGTTCGTCGTTTCAAGGATCTTTGAAACGTTCGGGCACAATGCAGAGCATCGTCGCGGACGCCCCCCCAAAAATTCTGACGTGATTTGCAAAGCCGCGACCGCACGGACGCCCTGATCGCAGCCCCTATTTCTTTCCGCAACCATCCTCGTGGCGCTCCTCCGCGTACCAGCCACCTTCGCTCTTCTACTTCGATTGAGGGACCAACTCTACAAAAGACGAGGCAACTACCTTCCCACAAGTTCGTACGACTCTCTTTTTTTGTCCAGTTAGCTTGGCAATAGTTGAATACCCTGTCGGAGACGTGATCGCATCATCTATGTCTTTCCACTTCCCATCGGAGGCGATTGCGGCACTTATGTAGACCACGCATGGCACCCGCAGTCGCCTATGATACGAATATTCAAGCCGTTGTCATCGCAAACCCATTAAAGTGCTTTTCACCTCAAATTTTGTGAAACATTGTAATGCGACGGGCGAAAGCGTTATCACCTCTGTGATGGCTTCCGCAGTCGGAATTTCCGATGTTAAAGTATGTCAAGGTACTGTCCGAAACCACCAGTTCTAACACATTAGTAGAGTCGGTGGAATATTAGACCCGATGCCCCTTTCGGTGAATTGAATATAAAGCAGCCGTTACCTATGGAATAGATCCGGAAACAAAAAGTTAAATTACGTGTCAGCATCCGAGTCTTCAGGCCACAGGCTACAATCCGCTTGGCCTTCCAAGGATATAAAGACCTTCAATGCTGACACCCCAATATTCTTCAGCTTCACTCGCATTTCTCTAAACAGTCTAAACAGTGAGTCTCCTGCACATATCCTCAATTTGATCAAAGATTGAGGCATCCCACAGATCCACCTATCTCTTCGAACAATATGAAATTCTCTGCAGCCATTCTCACGGCGCTCCTATGTGTATCAGCCACCTTCGCTCTCCCCTCTCCAGAATCGCCGGTGTGCGACTCCCCCATTTGTGGGGATGACGCGGGAGAACCTAGTTGCATTAGCGGAATGTATCCCGTTGTGAAAGGAACTTGTTATCAGTGCTGCATCTCAGGATCAGGATCAGGATAAGGTGCAGATGGGAAGCATATATAACGAATAGAGATAGAATTGAATGATGATGTGGATTTGGACGTAGAAGCGTCATGTAGTTCTCCCTTTCTTGGCTTCGTTGGTTTAAGTACCTCGTCGCGTTTTGAATGCGTATCGAAGCGGCTCTCACGTTGGCAAATGCACAAGAAAAGGTTGTCAAAAAGTATTTCATTGTCGTTCGATCGGATGTGTATTCCCCAGTCATAACTTGTGTCGGAGTAAAGTGAAGGAAGACTCTACCGATTCGACAAAGTTTCAGGGAACGCCAAATTTAAGTAAAGCTAATGGTAGGTTGGATAAAAATAGTGTGCTGAGTCAAATCGATTCGATTTCGAAGCCTTGACTGAAGTAATGGCCGAATCTGGTTGTCGGCGTTGACGGAATATATATAGCCGCGCACCGAGTCCGGGTCTTTTCTTCCGGATTCTGTATTACTATCGACTGAAAAAAACTTCTATCAGAGAACGCTGAATAGTGCTAGCGCTCTCTAGGTCGTAAACACGTCTTTGAGCGTGCACAGCAGCATTTCGCGCGTTCCAGTTTTATTTAAACCCATCATATCGGCGAGCGTCTTTGCCTCAGTTCGGGTATTCAAATACTTACCGGATTACTGAACCGTGCCATGTTCCCTCAGAGTCGTTCTTAATAAGCGCCGCACCCCCTTCAGAAGCAGAAAAACATACCTTATAATCAGTGCCAAGCCCGGCGACACTGAAAGGGCAAGGATCGTTCTTGTATCAAAGCGTTGGAGAGGCAGAGGGCCTTCAGCCGAAAGTTCCCGCTCCGAGTCGACTCCTTCCCACTGGTTCCCACCCGCCTACCCTCGTCCTAGCAACTCCCAGGATCGACGCCTTATCATCTACGGAACAGGTCCCCCTGCCAGATCCGAACCCGGTGATGCGGTTCCGCAACTTCGACTCGGGCGTGTCCATCATTCCAAAAACTTACCACAGGCACGAAAACTGAGCATTATGGATGGCCTTTATTGAACCGGAGCGCGCAAAATGTTGCCGTGCATCTTCAAAGAAGTGTTTACGACCTAGAGTGTGCTATTCAGCGTTCTCTGATCGGGGTTCCTCAGCCGATAGTAATACAGACTCCGAATATCTATAAGACAAAGAAGGGACTTGGAGGTACGCAGCTATACAACCAGATTCGGCCATTACTTTTATCAAGGATTCGAATCGATTTGACTTGTCTTGCCAGCGCATTATTCACTATTTTTACCCAATTTACCATTATCTCTGACGTCCTCTTTGTCGACATTCAAATCAGGAAAGTCTTGTTAAATTAACTTCGAATCAATACACGAGTTATGGCACGTCCGGATAACGATGAAATGCTTTTCGATGTGCATTCAATGTGTATACATAACAAGGTGCTTAAGACGGCGAGGCCAAGAAAGGGAGAATTACATGACGCTTCTACGTTCAAATTCGCATCATCCTATCTCCAATTCGTTATATATGTTCACCTTCTGCACCTTCTGCTGAAGATCCTGACAAATCTAGATGCAGCAGTGGTAACAATCTTCGCTCAAACTGACGGGATACGTATCGCCAGAGCAATCAGACTGTTTCCCACAAACTATGTCGCCGCACACTGGTGGTACGAGAGAGGGGAGAGCGAAGGCGGCTGATGCACATAAGAGCGCCGTTAGGATGGCTGCAGAGAATTTCATATTGTTCGAAGAGATAGGTGGGTCTGTGGGATGCCTCAGTCTTTCATCAAATTGAGGATATGTGCTGGAGACTCACTATTTAGAGAGACGCTAGTGAAACAGAAAAATGTTGGGGTGTCAGCACCGAAGGTCTTTATATCCTTCTGTAGCCTGAAGACTCGGGTGCTGACAAAGCTTTTGTTTCCGGACCTATTTCATGGGCAACGCGTAGGACTTCACCGCATCATTTTTTTCCGCTGATTTAGATAGGTCTATCTTATTATTGATTTTTGCTCGCCGACTCTACTAATAAGTTAGAAGGCGGTCTCGAGCACTAGATATACCCTGACATACTTTAGTATCGGAAATTCTAATCGCAGAGGCCATCATAGAGGCGATAACACTTCATATTCCGCCCATCGCATTACAGTGCTTCAGAAAATTTGAAGTGACGTTAATGCGCCCGCGATAACAACGGCCTGAGTGTTCGTACAATAGGCGGCTGTGCGTCCCCTTGTACTGCGTCCGCTGGATTATAATGTTTCAAAGACCCTTGAAACGACGAACAATACTTTTTTGCTTGTAGCGATAGCTGATAGGAAATGTTCGTAACTTGAAGCTTGGAGTGGGGGATCCATTTCATCAGAAAGAGTACTCGGAAGACCTGATCATCAACCCCAAAAGCGCCATGCGTCGCGCGAATTCCGAGGCCAAATCATTTTCTTGGCCATGACTCCTAGTAGGACGGTCAACATGCGTAAGCCCTATCAACCTCGAAGTGGTCAATGATGTTTTGCATACCCTGCATGAGAAGAGATATTGAGATCAAACATTTTCCACAGAGGCTGAGAACGTCTTCGGTTTGGTGTCCTTATCGAAGAAGACGTGAAGTTGTTCAATTGTCTTGGCTTGGCTCGGTAAACGCACAAACTGTGACGCGCGACGGACTAGCGTGACGGTTCTCTTTCTCTAACATTTTCGACGTCCCAAAGATATCTGAAACGCTATAATGCGACAGCCGCACTGGCGGCACAATATGGAGCGGTATGTGTATGACGATTCCTCTAAAATTCCAATTTAAGGTACGTTTCTTATCAACGTAGGTCACGGTCTGATTAAATAGATTTGAAGTGCAGCCGGTAATTCGCAATGGTAGCGAACAAAAATCAATATACAGTACTGGCAATGAGAAGAAACCTACTCTTCAGTGAATTTGGGGGACACGAGCTGGTCTGCTGACGGGATGGCTTATTATAACTTACGAGACCAATTATTAGACCAACCGTCTCTCAGGACTCGGAATCGAGTTTGCATCGTCAGGCGAGAACCGGCTGAGCATGCCACGGGTATAAAGGCCTGCAATGTCGATCCTGCGAAATTCCTCAGGATCCCCAGTGCCTCTCTAAAGTGAGTCTCCCGCCTATAAAATCAGTTTCGATTTTAAAAATTTCAGATCTACCTATTATCTCTTTCCGACAATATGAGATTCTCGGCAACCATCATTATGGCGCTCCTCTGCGTAGAGTCGGCCACCCTCGCTCTCCCTAGCTCACTCCAATCGAGGGATGAGAAATTTACAACCTGCCTTGACAAAGTGTGCAATCAAAAAAGCGCTGGTTGTCCTTTTCCATGGATTTACGTTCAGATAAACCAGAATTGCTATATGTGCTGTGCCTGGTTCAGTCAGAAAGCTTCGGTTGAAGATGATAAGCGTACATAGAGAACCAGAGATATCGGAGTTGGATAGTGATGCGAGTGTGAACAGGCGCGATCGTGTACTTGATGAGCGCTAGCTCCGAATCATCCATGTTTCTTCTGCTTCGACAGCGATTACAGCACCTATTGTGAAGCGTGATGATGTTGGCAAATGAGTTATTTTGTTTATCACTACATAATGAAATTAAACCTAGTTTTTGTCGTTCCAAAGTTTTTCTGGAACAAACTGTAGTGCTACGAGTACAGTGCAATACGGAGAGTTGTCGCTGATGCCGGACTCCCGAAATTTCCAATATTAGACTGCCATTGACGTAGCTGCGACTACAGGCATGCCCTTACTCACAGCCGCGGAAATCAGCGGATAAAATTCAATCTAGCGGTGGAAACGCAAGACATTAGGCCCACCTAATGGGCCTCCCTAAATCAAAATGAATTGGCAGACAACAATCAGTCCAGCGCTGGAAACGAGAGTTCAGGTTTTTGAAATATAAAAAAAATGCGCACCCTTGGCGAACATAATAGGCTTGCCTGGGTTTGGCATTCCGGAGTATATAAAACCTACAGTTTTAATATCCTGAGGCTCTTCGGGTTCCCCAGCACCTCTCTAGTAAACGGTGAGTTTCTCGCTCATTTTGGTCGGGGCTTGAGGCATCACACAGACCTACCAATTTCTTTCCGACAGTATGAGGTTTTCAGCACCTGTCCACCATTGGTGAATCTTCAGTTGAAGGTGGCGATGATAAGATTACGCACTAGATAATTCGTGTGGTTGTCTTAGTAAACTTTATAATTACCGGCCTGCTCAAAAATGTTTGATGACCACACCATCGGTGTCTTCGCCTCAGATATGCAGATATAAGAAATCGGTTGGATACCCCCAGAAATTCAACCTTACACGCCCAGTAGTATATCCCTAGACGGGGGCTTTGTTCTTTGCGAATCAGACTACCGGAGGAACGTGGAGCGATCTCGGATCGTCTCTAGTAGCCTGTCTTTCAAGTTCTATAATTGAATCAAGTCGGCACTAGCGAAACGCGATGCTTTCGCTACCGTATAGATGACGGTATAGTTATCGAGCGCTGAGTGCTAAGCGTCAACCAAGGGTGTTGTCCCCAAATTCTTTATTGAAACAGCGACAAGGTGCCACGGGGATTTTGGGAGAAAGAAGTCATAAATGCGGGGCGCATGTTGGATAATTCGGCAGCTTGGATTGACCTGCGTCCGGAAGTGAGTCAGTCTGCTGTGCATACGGGAATGGTAACATCTTAAGCATAGCGCCCATCTGTCCTTGCGGTAGCCGTATCTCTCGTTTTCCGGTACACTATCATTGTAACATATAGCATGAGCGGCCTGCTTATCAACTGCATCCTTTGCCTGATAGAAAAGCAAGACTTTACGACAATGGTAAGTGTACTGTTGCTGGGCCTGTGGAGGCGGGAGAGCGTATATGGCCTTGGGAATGAAGGCAATTAAGGATGTTGACGAGGCAATATGGATAGCTGGTGATGCATTGATGGTGTGTCATCAAGGCGGAACTAGCATTATGTAACTCCGAGTGCCTCACCAGCCTGAGCTTCCGCCATGTCAAAGCGCAGTAAGCCTACTGAAACTTTGAAGGTTGTCTAACGTTATATATCGCGATAGGTGTATTATTTAATTCGCGCGACGCACGGTGCTCTTGGGGGTGACCAGTGATCAGGTGGCTTCCGAGTACTTTTTTTACGGATCAAGTTAAAAACAGTAGTCACGGTCCCCATCAGCAATCCCTACGTCGTTTCAAGGGTCTTTGAAACCTTATAATTCAACGGGCACAATACAAAGCATCGTCGCGGACGGCCTCCCAGAGATTTCCAACATTTTGTATAGCTACGACCCCACAGACGCCGTGGTCGTTTCTTTCCAACCAATATGAGATTCTCAGCAAACATCATCCTCGCGGCGCTCCTCTGCATACCAGCCACCCTCGCTCTTCCCAGCCTACTTCAATTGAGGGACGAACTCCACAAAGGCTGCCTTCCTACAAGTTCGTACGACTGCCCTTTTTGTCCAGTTACCTTGCCAATGGTTGAAGGTCCTGTTCGGAGACAAAGTCGTTCTTGATGATCGCATCATCTATGTCCTTCCGCTTCCCCATCGGGGGCGGTTAACGTTGTGACGTATTTTCTGCAATGCGACAGGCGAAATACGAAGCGTTATATCTTCTATGACGGCCGCTGCAATTGGAAATTAAAGTATGTCCAGTGCTCGAGACTGCCAGTTCTAACTTACTAGTAGAGTCAGTGGACAAAAATCACGAAATAAGATAGACCTAATGCACTTTTCGATGAATATAAATTACAAAATCATGCGGCGAGGCCCTACGCGTTGTCTATGAAATACATCCGGAAACGAAAAGTTATAGTTGTCAGCATCCGAGTCTTCAGGTTACGGGCTAAGGTGAGCGGCATTCGAAAGATATAAAAACCTTCAATTCTGACACCCCAATATTCTTCAGCTTCACTAGCGCCTCTCTAAACAGTGAGTCTCCTGCACATATCCTCAATTTGATCAAAGATTGAGGCATCCCACAGATCCACCTATCTCGTCGAACAATATGAAATTCTCTGCAGCCATCCTCACGACGCTTCTCTGCGTATCGACCACCCTCGCCCTCCCAGACGCTGTCCAATCGAGGGACGAAGAAGCCGTTCTAACCTGCACGGGACCAATCTGCTATGAGGCAGGCAATTGCCCTTATCTATGGTTTTCCCTGCCTGTAAACGCCACTTGTTACAAATGCTGCACCTGGATCAACGAGGAATAGTTGAAGGGACAGATGATAAACGTACATATGTAGAGGATTGGAGATAGAATTGGATAATGACGCGAGTTGAAGATAGAGGCGCGATGTACTACACCGATCGTCCTTTTAAGAAACGAAAGACATAAGACCCACCTAATGCAATTACTTAAAGGTGAATTGGCAGACGAAAATCGGTCCAGCGTTGGAAATGAGAGTTCAAGTTTTCAAAATACAAAACAATGGTAACGCACCCTTGGCAGCCATAATAGGCTTGCCCGGGCTTGGGATTCTGGAAGATCTATATAAAACCTTCGGTGTTAGCATCCTGAAGTTCTTCGGGTTCTCCGGCACCTATCTAAACGGTGATTTTCTCGCTCACATCTTCGATCCTCAATATGACTAGAACTTGAGGCATCCTGAGGTTTTCAGCACCTATCCTCATAGCGGTCCTATGCGCATTATCCGCCATCGCTCATTCCCAGCTCTCATCGACTGGAGGACAGGCAGTTGATTCAAATCTACCTCTCCGGTTGCACTGCAAACCAGGTTCATTGCCCTTTTCTATTCGCTTCCATTTGGAAAGGCAGCTGTTACAGGTGCTGTGCAGACATCCTCGGTGAATCTTGTTGAAGGTGGCGATGATAAGATTACGCGCTAGATAATTCGTGTGGTTGTCGTAAACACCGGTCCTGCTCGAAAATGTTTGATGATCACATCATCAGTGTCTTCGTCCCTTTGGAAACGTCTTCCGCGCCCACGTCAGTAAATTTGCGATCTGATAATATCTCCTCCCCAATATTGCCTCAGATATGTAGTTACCATACGAAACCGATTGGATACCTCCAGAAATTCAATCTTACACCGCCTGCTGTTGGAGCAATGCCACCGGAGCATTGCCAAGCGATTTCGGACCGTCTCTAGTAGCCTATCTTTCCATAATTAAATCGGGTTGGCCATACAGGGGCTCGCTACCGGGTGGAGTTATCGAGCGCTGAGCGCTGAGCATCAATCGACTGCGCTAAGTTTGACACGCCAATGGAAAGTTATACGAAATGAGCTCCTACGGAAACTAATCGCTTCCGAACGACTAGCGACATGAGCGATGGGCGTCAATCAATCACGTCGAGCAAGACTCATTGAAAGATCCGTCAAGGTGTGTCATGATTGAGTTAGGTTGACCGTACGGAGACAGAAGCTGTCCGAAAAGTACATTCAAGTTGCTCTCGCTACCGAACGGAACTATCACCATAAATATCGGGCGTCGATGAAGTTTGAACCGTAAAAAGCGGAACTAACCAGAGTTTGACCTAGCAGCAACCTCTGATAGAATACATTTATAACTGGTGATTAGGCCAATCTTAACGTATCGATATCGGGAAGAAGTACAGGCTATCCGTACTTCCGCGCCGGCCAAAGCTTGCCACAAGGATATGGGCGCAGGGTGGTTGATTTATTTGAGATTTTCAGGCTCTTGCGTCTGCTCAACGACTGTCGTTACACTAGAGCCACCTGTCCGTATGGGCGCTGTGATTGACGGATGCAGAGCTTGCCTGTCTAGACAACTGAATGGTAAATCATACACCCTGCAAAGCAATTCAATGAGCAAAGCGACGGGGCGCGATCAGCTGTATTCGGATCAGCGGCAAAGGTTTGCAATTAAGCCATTTGAAGGATAGTCGGCAGGTGAAAATTTAGAGACAACCTGTTCATTGTCAACTAGGCGAGGAGCTAGGCATATTATGGTAAAGGCCGGATAGGAGCAGGAACCGGCTTTAGCAAATATGGAACAAGACCTAGGTCATGTTCGTGACGCGTTTCCATGGTGATGATAAGGCGGGCGACATACGGAGCTGATGTCATCATGCAACGTGGTCGACAATTATGGCCTGTATAGCACTCCCATTATAACTCTTCTGAACCTCTCTTCATCTAATAGATCTATCATGACGGCATCATCGGCGTTCAACTTGCATAAGTACCAGCGATAACAACCTCGATAACCCATCGTTCTGCATAGAAAATTCTCTTATCATGTCTTCTTCTGGAGTTTACGACTACATCGTTGTTGGCGGTGGCACAGCTGGGCTTGTCGTCGCTGCTCGTCTCTCAGAAAACCCAGACGTTACCGTCTGCGTCGTCGAAGCCGGCAAGGATCACTCAACTAATGTCGACACCATGATACCAGGTATGCTCTTAGTCGTGCGCTTCATCCCATCAGTGCTCAGTTCTTTCTTTAGGATTCGCTTTCAAGAACATGGGCAACCCAGAAGTTGATTGGATGTTTTTCACGGCTCCGCAGCCTCACTTGAATGGGCGTCAAATGATGATTAATCGGTTAGTGTTATCTGGTCTTTCGCGCTAAACGTTCTAACCGAGTTGCAGGGGCAAAGGTTTGGGCGGTTCCAGCATTGTAAGCATCTACGCAAGACGCATTTTTCACTTTGTTGACATTTAGTCAGCTGAACATTATGGGTGTTTCTCGGTGAGTAAACGAGGATGTCGAAATTGGCGAAAACTAATAAACGTTCGCAGTGGCAATGCCAAAGAATACGATGGTCAGTTTATCATCACCTTGCGCCTAAGGCAATTTACCAACAAAACACAGCATTCGAATCTCTTGGCTCCCCTGGCTGGAACTGGGAATCGTTCCTCAAATACTTCAAGAAGGTTCAACTTGTTTTCTGTTCTGATATACGCATATATTGACATTTAAGCTAGTCCGAGACCTTCACTGCAAGCTCCGAGGAGCTATCAAACATCTGCATCAACCCCGACTCCAGCGCACACGGATCAGAAGGTCCTCTTCATATCTCCGTCCCAAGGTGGATCAGCGATACCGCTGCACCTTTCCGTTCGACGCTTGAATCTTCCTTCGGTATTAAGCGCATTGCGGACGGCGTAAGTCCTCGTATTCTCCGCCAGACCTCAGCTGAGATCTTTACCTCAGTGCTCGGGCGAAAACACTGGTATTCAGGGCGCATATCAGAGCATTCACCCCACTGAAGCCGTCAGGAGCTCCTCCGCATCGGTACGGTGTCCATGTATGCGAGCGATAACACACAATCTCATCACTATAATAGGCATACCTCCAACCCAACAAGGCTCGAAACAACTTGCACGTCATAACCGGCGCTCATGTTACACGTGTCTTGTTCAACAGCGAGAAACACGAAGATAAGTTGGTCGCAAGCGGCATTGAGTATGCCAAGGACGGAAAGACGTACACAGTCGCTACGCGGAAGGAAGTCATCATTTGCGGAGGTGCGTTGAAAGATGACAGTCCTCCGTAAAAGACTAATGTCCCGCGAATAGGCACCATCCAAACGCCTCAAGTGTTGGAGTTGTCCGGTATTGGCAACAAGAGCATCCTCGAGGCTAACGGTGTTGTTTGCCGTCACCATTTGCCTGGTGTTGGACAGAACCTTCGTATGTGCCCAATTCATCCATTATCATCGGGGTCTGACATCATGGACAACAGAGGACCACTTCTGGGTCCCTTACATCAAAGAAATGGACAACAAGATTGACTCTTTCGAAATCCTAATGTCTGACCCCGCCCGCGCTGGTCAAGAATGGATGCTCTAGTGAGTGTAAACCGGATTCAAACTCGGTTCCAAACTGACATTTGTTATTCTAGCCAAGAATCCAAACTTGGGATGCTCTCCTCGTTCCCATCTGCAAGCTTTGCTTATGTCCCCGTTTCCACCTTCTCCAACGAAGAGACGTACGTCAAGGGCGTTGAATCCCTGACGATTACCGGTCCTGCCGAATCAAAGACAATCCAGAAGCAGAAGGAATGGATCAAATCTAACGTTCCTCACCTTGAGTAAGTGTGATTTCGACGAGACGCGCCCTGTTCGTTCAACTCCTTTGCTCTCAGATTCGCTCCATTCCCAGGATGCCTTCCTGCACCCGGCGCAGTGCCCCAACCAGGAAAGCATTACTACTCGTTCTTCGTCGGCCTTCTCCATCCCTTCTCCCGCGGTTCGGTCCACATAGGATCGCCAGACGCATTCGCATCTCCCGTCATCGACCAGCGTGCGCTTGATAACGAAGTCGACATCGAGATGATGCTGGATGCTATCAAGTTTGTGCGCAAAGTCGGGGAGACTGGTCCTTTGGGCGCTATCGGCCGAAACGAGCTTTTGCCGGGAGCAGAGGTACAGACGGACGACCAGCTGAGAGAATGGATCAAGAACTCTGTTCAGACGATGTTCCACCCGATTGGAACTGCGTCGATGCTGCCCCTCGAGGATGGCGGTGTGGTCGATGCTACGCTCAAGGTTTACGGAACTGCAAATTTGCGGGTGGTGAGTTTTTTTTTTGATTGGCATGTGGAGTGTGTGAACGCTTTGGTTGACGATTCTTTGCAGGTCGACGCGTCGGTCATGCCTATTCATATTTCTGCCCACACTCAAGCGACGGTATATGCCATCGCTGAGAAGGTAAGATTACAATTCCAACTGAGATGATATTAGTTGCTGAGTGATATTCCAGGCTGCTGATATTATCAGGTCATAAAGACCTTTTTTTAACTTAAGATTTTACAACGAAGGGAAAATGACTCGATGAGCATTATATCATCACTATAATAATTGCATACGATATTTGAGACCTTTTACGAGCTTGTTACAACTAATGATATTAATAATTCAATTTTCGTTCAACTTGACTTTCCGTCCGAAAAAGTGTGATTAACTCAGAGCATTCGTATAATGACTGTTATTTCTTGGTATCATCATGATTTTTCTGCCTCCACTTGAACTGACGAAAGGAATCAACAACATTTTCCACGAGGAAGAAATCGCTACGCTACCTTTCTCCAAATCCTTCTTCTCCCAATGACTCAACTCATCTCCTGGTGACTGTTTCCTCCCAAACAAGACATCCTTCCATGATATCATCCCCTCCTCTCTTCCAGCTGTCGGAGTATTGTCCTTCACCAACGGCCTCCTCGCCAACCGCTTGAGTCGCTCGAGAGTTTCATTCGAACCGGACTTTTGCGAGTCCAAGCGCAACTGTTCTGCAATAGTCTCTAGGATGGATATCCGCGCGTTGACGCTGGCTTCTTCATCGCTGTATGTTCTCCGTTTGTCCACGAGATGGATAGAAATGGTGGTGACGGCGATGGCGAAGACGGTGTGTGGGATGTACCTTGTCGCGATGCGCATCGGGGGCGCGTGCCAACAAGGGCTGGAGTTGGTTATGTTTGGTCCACCTTGGACTCTGCTCTGAGTCTCATGTCGGCCACGATGAATCCTGGTGGGGTGGGGTAGCTGCGCGCATTTCTCCTGCTTGCTCTTGCTCCGTTACTTTCGAGGATATTTGAAAAAATCTTGTACTGGCCAGGAGACGACGATGATTTGGGCCGAAGACAATGAAGCTGACGATTCGTCTCTTCTTCGTCCATCGCCGCCCGAGACGTCAGTTTCGAGGACACGGCGCGCGGAACAGGTAGTCCAGAGACCACAAAACTCTCCCGTATTGATATCGACACCATCGTCTGTTTCTTTGGAGTTCTCGTCCTCGTCCAGTGATCTATCAACCACGACGCTATCCATTGTATCGCAGACTTCTATCAGCGCATCACTCTTGGACTTTCTAGATGACGAAGAAGAAATTCGTGGAGAACCTCCTATCGGTGGGCCTCCCAGGACTGTTCAGGTCTCTGGTCCAGAACGTCTCGTGCGTTTGCAAGGTTCCGATCCCGCTAACGACTTGCGGAAGCCCGCATCACCCCAGTTTCTGGCTCCACCCAGAAGACTCACACCTGCCCCCGTGAGCCCGGTCGCCACATCTTCTCGTTACCCTCCTAGAGCGGAGCTTTCTGCCTCAAGGTCGCAGGCACGGAAAGCATCCAAGAGACTCCGGGGCTATAAAGAGATTTCACGCAAGCTTAATTTGCTATCTCAAGACCTTAACTATCGCGACGACACGCGTCGTCAAGAAAGCAAAGATGTAATGCATACCATTACGACGTTACGGGATCGGTTGCGGGACCTGCATCGGATTCACGAGGAACGGATGGCGATACGTATATCTCCAGTTGCAGCCCCGAGATCTTGGACGTCAGGAAGTGCCGGTTCTTCGACGGGGATAACGGGGCTCGAGTACATCGACTCGGGGAATCCAGATGATCTTGATTATTCGTATATCTCCTCGCATCATTCAGGCGAGTTTGTCACGGAAGAATATTCGTGATGCATGCGAGAGGCTGGGAATGGGTAAGAAACCTCTTTTCCGTCATTAATCATGCGCTGACTTGTCGGATACATATTTTTAAGTAGGGTCGTTATACATGGTTACTGTGGCAATGGCGAACTGATTATGGTACTGGGAAAGCTCATGAAACGCACCATCCATGTAACTCATGAATCATTAATGCTATTATCTTGATTTCCTGCGCGTCGACTCCTAAAACTTTCGTGGGATGGCCTGCCGAGAATGTCTAGCAGGCCCGAGGACCATGGTTCGGGCGCCCAAATCGCAAGATTCGTTGCTTCTGCATTTTTCCGCGTAACCTCATCTTTTTTTCGGCAGTCCTCGTGCAGCGGTTTACCTTCACTGACGCGTCGTCAAGAAAGCAAAGTAATGGACAGTATCACGACGGAATCAGCTGCAAGATCCACTTCGAATCCATGAGGGATGGATAGTGAACGCTTTTCCCTGCTGCAATTACGAGTCAAGAAATCCGCTGCTTCGATGGAGATAACGCCGCTCAAGGATATCGACAGGAACAAGCCGTGGTAATAGGTAAGAAATCATTTTTGTGAGATACAACAGATATCTGATTACAGAACTAGGAAAGCTCAGGAAATTCCTTCTTTATGTCGACGTCAGTCACAGGGAACAACCACAAACGCTGGCTGGCCACCCCTTGTAGCTTGTAGATCCTCAATGCTGTGTTAACCCCAATTTCCGCCACATCATCTTCTGCCAGTCGTAAATTCGTCCTCTTTATCAGCTCTCGGATAGCTGAAGGTCGCCACTCTTTATCCCATATACCGAATTGCTTCGCCAGCTTCAATTTCTCAATTCCTCCCAACTGCATTTTGCTTAACTGTCTGACCGCAAACTCGCCCATCTTTTCCATCTGCCAGAAGTACGACACTTTTAGTATGTCTACCCATTCCTCTTTCGAAGAGAAGGGCGGCGTTTGATCATAGATTCTGCAAGAAATGAGCTGTGAGAATAGTAAAACAGGCGTTTTTGCGTACGTACGCTGTTTTCCGGAGAGTTAAAAATGATTTAAGTGCCCTTTCGTTTATTTTGGTACATGTGAAAGGATTTTGTAGCGTTCCAGCTCCACCAACTGCCACATCTTCCACCTCTCCTCGCCCGAGGATCTGTCGAATTAAGATCCGTTCAAACACTCCGGAGTCGATAAGATAATACATCGGGAATTTGAAAAGTGTATGGTTGAGCTGATTTGGGAGAACATCAGCAATCGCCTCACAACTGCCACTCGTGTCCCCTTGCCTCAAAGAACACGTCCCTGGTATAAACCCGGGATTTCTGGAGGTCCTGAACGAAGCCAAAACTCAGAAGCGAGTCTTTCCATCCGAAACCGTGCCCGAATTGACTGCGATTCTGGGACATCTTCTCTGTCATGCACTTCTGTAGAGCCGGGACGATGTCAAGGTATAGCACACGTGTATGTTGCATGTTCGCCTTCTGATGATGTTATCTACTGCACTAGGCAGGTTACGCCCTATCTCCTCCGGAGATTAGCGATGTTAATTAAAAAACTGGGACATGGAAACTGGATTCGGAAGATATGGAATTGCCTGGACCGCCTCGACCAACGGTTGCAATTCACTTGCTAGTCGCAGTAGTCGCGCATCCATTCGAGGGCTAAGTCAGGGAGAAGGTCCCTCAGACCCCACGCGAAGCCTCCTATCGATGACTTACTGTTAATAAGCCTGAAAGATTACGACTTTCCATGCAGATGAATATTAAAATGAGGCATGATCTTTCTGGAAAACCTCTCTGCGTTGCTGAAGGCTCCAACATGAACGTTCACAGCGGAAACATTCACGTGAAGACTCGCAGTGGCTTCAGTGAGTACACGGCCCATGTTCACGTCCCCAGTATTCGACCGTCACACTGCGTAGTCGATTAAGAGAGTGCGCGAGCTGTCCCTCCATATTATGTTTAACT